>PVIJ01009145.1:0-39990 GCA_004024925.1 Scalopus aquaticus | reverse complement strand
CCATCTGGATTTCTTCCCTGAAAACTGTGGTATAGTTAATGATGAACATGGCAAACATTTCCATCAAGATATCACATCAATGGGACAAAGATACCAGGGAAAATGGTCCACTACAATGCTGGCTGACTATTGCTGGACACTCCTCAGAGATGCTCCTGAATAGCTGTAGAAAGAAATCTAAGAAGTAGTCTATGACTTGATTTTTTTACAGGTATTAACCTGTATTACTATTGGCATGCATTTCGTGATGTAAACATCAATTTATTGCAGATTACAAAAAAAATAGAGCCAAAATTAGAATTTGACTGTCATACTCGTGTTGAGCACCTACAAATTGATAGGAAATGACTAGTTTTACTTCTGTAAATGACTTTTGTAAAAATTTGTTGACCAATGTAATAAATGCCATGGTAACAGTCCCTTCATCAGTAAACTTTGTATTTTCCCCAAGATTTATTTTTATTTATTTATGCATACAAGAGCTGGGGTGTAGACCAGAGGTGTGGGGTGTGAGTAGATTCACCAGAGACAGAGTGGGGAGCAGAACAGTAGGATCTACTGAAATACACTGCTCAGGGGATCAGCAGGCAAGACAGGAGAGGTCTGCTGCACCATGTGGGAAGCTCTCTGGCCGGGTATCGAACTCTCGCTGCAGTGGCTGGAAATAGCTTGATAGCTTGAAACTTTAACTTCTGCACCACCAGGGAGGCCCCTTGTCAGTAAACTTTGAACACCTACTATTTGCCAGGTTCCATAATTATGAAACACTAATAGACAAAGATGCATTAGTCTAGACCTTTATGTTTGAGGAATTCAAACCTTGTTAGTTAGAAAAAGAAGGCCACCAACGGTTACCACACCAAGTGAAACACCAATAATAGATTTTTTTAAAAGCCCCCTAGCAGTGGATGGAAAAACAATGGCATCAATCAGTATGTCAGGATAAGTGAAGATTCTAGTCAATCATCCCCACTCATCTATCATTTTATAAGTATTTAAAATAAAATTTCAAGTTAATGACAACTTGAGAGGCCACCATTAAAGTCTGAAGGTCTTTCAGACAAAGGAAACAACATGCTCTGAGAGATGGGATTTGAAACCAGACAGCATATTTTAGAAAATTTTGCTTCAGTTGATACGATTTAAATGTACATATAATACTGATGATGATGATAATAATAAAATTTCAATATGTCAGGTGCTTTCTATGTGTCAAGCAGCATGGTTTGTACTTACTTTTATTCTCACACTAACCCTACAGCAATTATTGTATCATTTTTACTAATAGGGAATTCGGAGCAGAGAGGTTATGTGACTTCCCCAGCTCATATTGTTACCATGATATCTTGCTGGACTTTGGCCGCATGTCCCCCTAAACACTGAGTCTGTGCTCTTAGCATGTACCTTTTGCTACAGAGAACCCAAAGGTCAGGATGTCATGATCTTAAACCTATTGTGTGTGGTATGCTATTTTTTTAAGTCGGTGCAAGAATATTCTATGGTTCTCTGCATTCTACTAAAGAATCGGAAAAGGAACACCGATTCTCAATAAAATAAACTTGCCAAACAGAGAAATAGGTACTCTAAATAAAGACTGTTGATTAGAGATGTCTGAAATTTCTGGGAAATGAACAGATATGTTAGGATGTGGTTACCTATTGCTGCATAAACACAAGAACTTATGTTTTAAAAAGTTGTGACTGGATGTCAATAAGTGGCTAAATAACAACAAGTAGCTAAAGTGATTGCATTTCACAATTCAATACTTTGCAAACATTCTTTCCTTTTAAATTGAATGATATTGTTGGTGATCCTACAGGCAAATGGTGTGATTTCTTTCTCACAAAGCTAACTGTGAATCATCCATCCTTCTTCAGACAAGATATAGGTTTAAAAAAGCACCACTTCTGTTTCCCAAAAAGCAGGAAAACAGACCAAACTCTTTAGATTCAAATAAGAAGCACTGGCTGTATTTGTAAAGATAATTTTCTTGCAGTGATTGATTTAGTAATGTCAAGCATAATATAGTTTTTATGGCCACAAGGAGGCTGTAATCTAATTTTGCAGAAATTCTTATCTCATTGGTGCTATGTTATCACTTTTAATCTTAGCATTTTCATTTGAATTAGCTTAGAAAAATTCAATGGGCTGCTTTACTGACAGCTCAACCCTCAGATTGGTCTTGGGCACTAAATTTTCTGGTGCCAATGTTATGTTTTAAATCTTGTTGTCATTACTCTCAACAGTCAATTAAGGAGTTATTTTTGCAGTCTATTATAGACTGGAATTGCTGGGTATAATTTCTTCCACACAGTAAGAACTATTCCTTTTAACAATAGACATTGTAAACTTAATTAGAATGGCATGGTTGGTTTCATGATGAATTTCAGCAAGGGATAGTTTTCAAATATCTAGTTCTTTGAAAAAGAAGACATAACCTTTTCTTGTTCTCTTGTATATGCCACATGACCAAGCTGGCTGCAAATGATGAACTGACTTCCCCAAACCCTGCCAGGGCTTAGTCTCATTAATTCTGAGATCTGAAATACCTTCAAAACAGTGGAAACCAATAGAAGTGCATCAGTGGACTCTAGAATGAAAGCTGTCGGGGTCTTTTCTAGATAGCACATCTTGCATCCCCTCCTTTCAATGCTTCTGCAAACATTTCCACTGGCAGGAGAGCAAACCCATGGATACCAAGCCCGGTCACTCCTGATTCTAACTCCTGAACTTGGTTAATGAGCAGTAGTCTCAAGTCTGATTATTTTAAAGTACACTGCTAAGATGGGGTTTTGGCAACTTGTGAGTGAGAAGTTGACACTGGATTTACACTGACTTCACCAAAATCCCTATCTGGGGTCTTAGTAGGGTCTCAGTGGCCAATCTGCCACCAAAAGAATTTTATATTGTCTGTTTCTTTCAAGGAAACATCAGGAATACTATCCACCTTTCAGAACGACAGTTAATAATATTTAAACAACATGCAGCAATCTGAACATCTCCCCTGGGTTTCCCATAGTGAATGTAAAATTTAATATAAAATACTTTCAATATTTTTCTCTTTAAGTGAATCAATACTGAATTCTATCCCATTTCCTTATATGATCCAATAAGGAGAAATATTTTTCTCACACTTACAGTGTATACTTTAGCAGATAAATATCTATATCTATATATTAAGTGCTTGCTAGTAAAATAAAGATATTGCAAAGCATAATGTGAAACGTCTTAAGAAACACACATGAGAGAAATGTATTTAGATTTCCTTAGATACAAAAGACACAGACTAAAGGATTTGAAAATCCCTTTTCTTTCTGGCTAAATTCAATTTCAGGTTCAGGTTAACATTTACTTGATACCTTACTATATCCTTGACTCAAAGTGAAACAACTATACATGTGTTACTTGTTTCAAGCCCAGAAACGTCACAATAGGAGCAAGAAAAATTGTTTGATTCATGAAGGTCAGAAAATGAATGGAAGAGACAATTTGAAATCAGAAACTTCTCAGGGGCCTCCTGGGAGGCCTGCGGGTTAAGTCTCAGCACTATTACCACTGTGGCCCGACCCACATATGATGCAGTAGACCTCTCCTGTCTCGCCTGCAGCTCCCCTCAGCAACATATTTCAGTCAATCTGCCTGTTCTCCTCCCCACTCTGTTTCTGATGAATCTGCTCACACCCCACACCTCTGGCCTACACCTCCATTCATCTATGTATAAACAAACAAACAAACAAACAAATAAATCTTTAAAAGCAAATTCAGGTGTACCTCATAATCCACCATGAGGTCAAGATAATGACTGCCATTGTCTCTACCAAAACAGGGATGCCCTCTACCTTTTTAATTTTGGATCTCTCCTTCTATCCCAGTTCTCTGAGACCTGCCTAACCCTTGTGGAAAACATCTAGCAAACAGGGGATGGATAATTTTTTGAGTTTTACTGGGAAATTATTATTTGAACTCCTTTGTTCTCACCCTCTGCAAACCAGGTCTAATAAAATTTTTACAAGGAATCCTTTTCCTTTGTGTACACACACGGCTGGACCCCCTTCAAAATCATGCACACTTTAATAGGTTGGGTTCCCTGGGTACCCCTTGATCACATGCTAACAATATCATAATAAAAGTGGTTATTTTAAAGTCTGAGTCTACTTGTTTAGTAGTTTAAAATCACATGTGTGTGTGCATATATATCACAATAGAAATTAAAAGCAATGCAGAAATATATCTCTCCAACTGTTTATTGTAATCAAGCTCTTTCAAATAGAGATAAATTGGGTCATTAGGGTTAGGAAGTTTACCCTACTGAGAGCACTGTGGGCAAAAAGTTTGCAGGCCACTCTCCATTCCTTACTTAGCACCTAATCCTAAGTGCTGAATATGACTCTTTGGTATGCGTATCTGGAAAATGCCTGACCCATATATCCTGTTTGGAAATGAACAAGCCTTTCAATTTATCATTTTCCATGTAGTGCACCATTAGGAATTTACAAAGTACGAGCAGAGTGTTGTGTATCAGGCTTATTGTAAGCTTGTTCATCTTCCTTTAATTTTATGGAGTATTTCAATCTCTTCCCTGAACCCAAATCCTACTTGGACTAGATTTGACATTATGTTTTCATTTGAGCTTTGAATCCCTAATCTTATTATTTCCTGTTTCCCTAAACTGGAGTGAATAAGCTACTTACAAGAGCATAAGCTGAATCTGTTCAAAGCCATTTAACTGTATTTACTCTGCACTTTGGTTAATCCTGCTTCCCCAGTTCCTCATCTTGTGAAAAATTTCAGGGAAATTATAAAGTCCCAAAACAGGATCCTGATTGGGGCATGACTTTATGACTTTGCTGGGGCATCCTGCTCACTGCTACTCCACTTGATTTGTCTTCTCTGAATGTCAGAGTCACACCACACACACACACACACACACACACACACATTTTACTTGGTGTTCCAACTTGGTACTTTGTCATTATTTTAGTTAATACTTGCAAGGATCCTGAGAAAAAGTGATAAATCACATCCCCCATCTCATAGATAAGATGCCTTTCTGCAAAAGAGCTAAGTCACTTGTTCAAGAGCACACAGCTAATGGAAAAGGCTGGATTCAAATGTAGATCGGATTGAGTTCAAAGTCCACTGTTTTGTTCTCTCCTCACACTGTCTCTTACTTTAACAATCTCACACTTTGCCTGAGAGCACCAGTCATCACAAAGCACAGGCATGTGTTATGTGCTTGCAAAGAAAGTCTTTGGCTTGTTAGAGGTCTGTTGTCCTTAGCTAGACCACTTACTGGGTTCAGAGGGAATGTTTTGGGATTCAGGCAGTTCTAGAGATGGTGGTGATGAAAGATTATGCCCAGGGAGTGCCACAGAGTTCTGGACAATTGTGCTTAAACATGAGCAATCCCTGTGAGCTTTCTGTCACTAACTCACAGCTGCCAAAGTTCTTTCTTGCAAATGCATTTAAGCCAATGGATTGCTCTCTATTTGTAAAGAAACCACACTAATGTAATCTCTTTGTTTTGCAATTGCTCATTCAGTAAGCCATTGTTCATTATACTCCTGGGAGTTTGCAACCCTAGAACAATTGTTTCTTTGCTGATCAGGTCCCATTTGTTATTTTGCAGACAAGCAAGTTTATTTGCTTATAACACAACCAAAATAATTAGCTGTTTACTTGCAGGGTGACCATGATTATGTATGACTAATGATCATAAATGAATAAATTTAGGCTTTGTTGAAAGAAAAGGACTGAGCCACTAGGCAAGACTTTGATCATTGATTTCCCCTGAAAGACCAACAGTCTTAAACTAGGTACGTGTACCTATGATTTGGGGATATTCGCTCAGTTCCCCGTGCAGTATCTTAGCAGGATCAGACAAACCAGGATACGATTCCTCTATCGCTTGCAACTGTGAATTTGGGAAAGTCTCTTAAACTCTGTGAAATTTACTTTCCTAAAGTATAAAATGGATGTGATAACAGTTAAGTCATGGGTCGTTATGATGATCACATACAACAATGCATGCAAGATAATCAGCACATATAAACTTCTCAATGTATATCAAATGATCTCCATATCTTCCATAATTAAATTGCAAGCCCTGGAAGATGAGCACTCAATTCTGAGATTAATTTATCTGTGGAATGTGAATAATAGTGACCTTAAATGGTTCCTGTTAAGATTAAATAAGATAACACATTAGCAGTGTGTAACACACAGTAAATGCTTACTAATTGTCATCTGAGTAGTTTTATTTATTTGAAAGAACATCAATAGATGGTTTATGCTAATGTTGACAATGATGATGACAATGTCGATGATAAAATAATCCCTAAAATTATTAGCTTTTCCACAGTCTGTTTCAGGAAACTACATGTGACTTCTCTTTCTTCTTTCCTGTGTTAAATTAGCTTGCTGAAGTAACCACAGATCAGTTTTCATATTATCTCTCATATCCTCAAATCTATTTGTGCTCAAATCCAAATCTTCTCCTCATCCCTCCTTTGTGGAGCCTGTATTGTAATTCCTCATCTCTGACTGGTGATTACAGTCAATTCTTGATATCCATAATTGCCTTGTTTTCTGCTCTATTGCAAATGCGGAAACATTTTCCACTCATTTCCTAACAAGATTTTTTTTTTAGATTAAATACAGTGTTTAACAGCACAATCTATTTCATTTCTATTATCCAGTAATGTCTACAATAGTCATTATCCTGCTTTAACAAAGAAGAGGGAGAAGAACATTTACAAAGCTCCTACTATGCACCAGGCATTCTACCAGGGTCTTTGTCAACATTATTGTGTATTCCCTACAAATAGCCTGGAATATAAATGTAAATATCAGCCTCCCTTTTATTTATTATATTTCTATGTCAAGTCCTTCGACTGTAAGCTCACTATTGTGATGACTACACCCGGCTTCCTCTCAGAAGATGATTTGACAGAGAAAGGACAATTTAATCACACTTAAGTCATCTGACAACAACAGAATTACACTTTGAATGCCAGCACACAGACCCTTGTGTATTCAGCACTGACAGAAGAAAAATTCTACCCAAATCAAATTAAAAGTTATCTCCCTTTCCCCTGTGTTTCCATTGAGACAGAAGGAGACAAACTCGAACCTGTAACTCCAGACAACACCAAATAAAACCAAGATCTATGACACAGGAAAAGCCTGTGGGTCTTCACATTTCCCCACTGGGATTCAAAGCAGGTTCTTATTACCCTCAAGCTGATACATTTCATGTGAGTCTGAATCAGCTGGAAACAGCATCACGATTTAAAATGTGACTTGCAGAATCCAGGGACCTGGATCTGAATTCAGGCTTTGCCTCTTACACTCCATGTGATCTTGGACAAATTACTTCCTAAATGGGTGTCCTAGTTTCCACAACTGAAAGGTAGGGGGCATTATCCCTGTGTCACCTGGGGCAAGGATTCCATGAACAAAATATACAGGCACTCAGCTTAGTGCAGGTATGTGGGAAGAATTCCCCACCTGCTATTACTTATCAATAGTAGTTGAGTTGGCCTATTTTATTTTTCAAAAGTAAGCTCCTTTTGCCTCCTCTCTGCCTTTTAACTGAACATTATTTAGCCCTCCCTTCCCTACTGCCTTTCTCGGTCTCTTTCTTATTAAAACGGAGGCAATGCAGGGCCTCCCCAGTGGCGCAGCGGTTGAGTGCTGCTCTGTGGAGCTGTCGACAGCTAGCACTTCGAGTTCGACACCCGGCAGGGGAGAATCCCACATGGTGCGGCAGACCTCTCCTGCCTCGCCACCCCGCTCCCCTCAGCAGTGTATTTCTGATCTGCCTGTTCTGCTCCCCGCTCTGTCTCTGGTGAACCCTCTCGCCGCCCCATGCCTCTGGCCTGTAACCCAGCTTGTATGTATAAATAAATAAATCTTTAAAAAAAAAAAACGGAGGCAATGCAAAGGATGGTTCATAACTGGAAATTGTATTATTTCTAAATGTCAGGCGGTGATATTTTCTCAGGAGAAACGATTCATCCAAATACTCCCAAAAGAACATTATTTGAGAGGAAAAACAACTGAAGGATAAATTCAGAGTTTTGAGCTGATATTTCTGATGATTAGGCTTGTCTTCTTCTCTTGATATAACTTCAAGTGATCTGTCCGGACAGGGAAGGCATTCCTGGACCTGTGAGCAGGAGACTGCTCTCCCTGATTATCCATGGTGTAGCAAATTTCACGTATCTTTCGATTTTCTCCTTTAGGAAGGGGTCTCCTGAGCTTTTATGAGAACATTGCAGATAGAGCTGATGCACTTTTACATTTTTGCTGGAGACAATTTTAGACACAGATTGTATCTTTATTTGATTTCACCTCTAGTTATTGGGGGCATTTGCTGAGTTCTCCTTAACAGCAGAGCTGTGTTGGGCATCATGCAGCTCTTGGAGGTGGCACCACGGGGCAGTGAACTAGGAATCAGCTAATCTGCATACCTGCTAAATGAGGAGTTTCATCAGTCTGGAAACATCCCTTCCTCTAGCATTTGGTAATTCTTTGCGCTGCCCTAACTCTTGCTAATTCCTCCACTCTGAAACTGAAAGGGATCTATTTAACTGTTTCCTATCCACATCTTGTGGGCTGTTTCATGTCATTTATTATTAATAACAGCAAAAACATTCTGAGCACTTACTAGAAGGCTCAACTTGCTAAATGTTTTACATTCTGTGTCTTATACATTTAAAGCTCATAAAAACTCTATCCCCATTTTAGAGATAAGAAACTGAGGCTCACTGAAGTCCAGTGCCTGGCTCATGGTCAGCTGACAAGAACGTGAACTCAGATGGGGAGTTTCTTTACCAGCCCATCTTGGTATTGTTTTTGCGTGACTCCCGGCTGCATGGAAGGTGTTCAGTAAATACATATAAAGTTAATACATAAAATCAAGATATTCTTTGAGTATTGATGGACTCATTGACAAAATGGAGATTAAAAACTCCAAATGCTCTGTTCATCACAAGCACTAAGTGAGTTTAAGTCTCTGAAGAGGACAAGTGGAAGGTAGAGCAGATCATAGGTGGTGTGTGAGTTTGTTCAATTTTCAGCAAGGCACACTTTCCAAATCCACAAGATATGAAAAGATATGAGTTGAGTTGCCCAGAGTCTGTCTTTTTAGATTATCTGAAGGGGCATTGCTTGTTCCAGTAAAATGAGCCCTGTGTGCTACACTGAAAAGTATGCTGAGAAATGGATTCCAGTACAGAGGAGGAGAAACAAATTCTAATCTTGGAGTACTTGTTCCATTGTGAGAACTAACCTAGGTTGAACCTCTTTGTGGGACTGAGGAAAAGGTGGCAGAGAATGTATCAGTAGGGAAGAGGAATTTACACAGTCCCTGCTAGGTAGTGGAATCTCTCTTATGTTCATAACAAGTCTGCAATGGGTATTAATAGCTTATTTTTTGTAGATGAGGAAATTGGCTCATAAGAGGCCAGCAACTTGCAAAGGCAGAGGTACGGTGTGGGGTGCCTGGGACTATCACCTCCATCTCTCTGCTCCAAAGGAGGGGGTCAATCCCTCTACTCTGTCCTTTGGCAGAAGGCAGGTCAGACAGCAGCCACAGTAAAGGTCGGCCCCTTTAAGTCTTATTTAACTTTCGTTCCATTTGTTTCCCCATTTCTTACTGGGAAAATGGTCTCTCAAGCTAAATCCTCAGAATGAGTCTGGGGAAATAGTCCTGAAAACAGAAAGTGTCACATGGTGCCTTGTGGAGGAGCCCATGAGACGGGAAGGAGTTTACTGGCTGAATCTGATGACTTTTATGGTGTCTCCTACATTAGGCACTGGAGGAGGTGATAAAGGTGAAGGTGAAAAAGATCCTCACCCTCCAGATGCTGAAGGCTTTCCAACAGAAACAGACAAATAACTCAGAGGCAGGTAAAGGATGTTGGAAGAGAGACATGCTTAATGTGTTGTAGGAGAAAAGAAGAAAACTAAAAAGCTTTGGAGTCAGAAACACTCGGGTTTTAAACATGACTTGTGATTATTACTAACAGTGAAAATTCTTAGCTTCTCTGAGCCTCAGTTTCTTCTGTAGATTGAGTGTAATAAACTTACCTTACACCAATATAATGTGGCCTTGATAAACTAAAAGTAATGAGAGAATAAATGCTATTTTTCCATCTTTATTTTCTTTTCTTAACCAACATATGGGAAGATAGAAAATACAATGATGTTAACTGTGTTAACTGAGCCTGGTTCCTAGATGAAGATGTTTCATTTTTAAACAAGTATTCTGAATTAGTACCATTACTCTATTTAAAATATATGGAAACTGGGCCTCCCTGGTGGTGCAACGGGTTAAGTCTCAGCACTATGAAGCTATCCACAGCGACTGCAGCACGAGTTTGATCCCCGGCCAGAGAGTTTCCCACATGGCACAGCAGACCTCTCCTGTCTCTCCCACTGCTCCCCTTAGCGGTGTATTTCAGTCGATCTGCCTTTTCTGTTTCCCACTCTGTCTCTGGTGAATCCTCTCAACCTCACCCCCCCCCCCCCAAACACACACACCTCTGGCCTACACCCCAGTTTGTATGCATAAATAAATAAACCTTAAAAAAATATGGCAACTGAGGCATGGAGAAATGAAGGAACAGCTAAAAGTGGCCAAGCTAGAGTTTCAGTTCAGAATGGCATACTGTGTAGTGTGTGTACAACATCACACAGCTCTACGCCTGTTCTTGGGTTGAGGGAGGAGTTTGAGACTAAAGTTGATAGAAGAGAGGGGCAGAGGAAGGTGGTTCACACAGTAGAACCTGTTTTGCTAGTGTCTGAGAAAAGGTAACATGTTCAAGGAATTTTGCATTTGGCATTGCTTACAGAGCTATAGTGGTGCTAAGGTACCACCTTTTGTCAGACCAGCCAATGTAAATCTCTGGTAATTCAGGCAACTACTGTCAGGGACTCATACTAGTTCCTGTGAGTGTGTGTGTGTTTATGGGGGGGGTACCGTGGGGGTTCCACAGCTGCAGCATACTGGTCCTCCTGGCCTCCCACTTGCTCTTTCTTGAGGAAGTGAGAATCTATTGCTGTCTCCTTGAAAGTATTGAGATATACTGAATATCACAAAACAGTAAGTCCTCAATGAGAAGAAAATGTTTCTTACTATATTGAATGCAAACCTTACCAATTTACAGTCTCTTAAAAAAAGATGGAAACACGTCTTGGAGTTTCCAGCTCTTTGCTCCGCATATATCTTCCAAGTATCGGAATCTAAAGAGTTCAGTGTTGAATACGCAAGAAAAAGAGTACGGCAAGATGGTAGAAGTGCCACTGGGGGTGTGAAGTTTGTACTTGGACTAGTTTAGGGATCGTCAAAGGGTGTGCCTACAACTTACTTCTGGAAAAGCACTAAGTTGAGAAGAAAATGTAACTGAGTTCAGTTTTAAAGATATTTATTGGGTGACTATAATAGATCCTGGGGGCAAAAAAGAAAATTTCTGAAAGTTCTGGATTCCTAAGGCACGCTGATTGATTGATAGGGATGAAGTTTTATTTATGCACATAATGTAATTTTGTGATTGCTATCATTGATGTGTGTCAAGGGGCAGTGAGAACACAGAGTGGTCTGCTAAATCAAATTAGATAGAGGCTTCTGTATGACTTTCAGATGTTATCTGAGATAAATTTTAAAAGATTAAAAATTAAGCATACAATTTGGAGGGTGTTAGGGGAAGAATGAACAGAATAAATAGGCACCCTTCACAGTTAAATAGTCTTTTTATGTTTAGGGACTCTTATGATACTTCATTATGACTGTAGTAAATTGCACAAGATCTTATATTTTTAATCCCTAAATAAATGAAGGGTATTTCCTCAAATTCATCAGTTTGTGAAAGAAGAGATAACATGGGAAGACTTATTACTTAATGAAAGCTACTGTAACTGGAGAAGAAAAAATATAGTTGAGCAGGCCATCCAACAGTACCCCTAAGTGTATAAAAGATGAATTTTGGGGGAGTGTATACAAGATGAATTGGATCAGAGTGTTTTAATTTTAATATATTCCCTTAAATGTATATTAGAACAATATAAAGCAGTACAACCCTGCAATTTTACGGAAATCATTGTTTAGAACAAGACTAAAGCCATTAAAATAAGAGTAAGAGTTGATGGAAATTAAATTATGTTAAAATTATTGGGTGGATAATCCAAATTGTGTTGACCTAAAGTGCAAGTGATTGTGTTGAACGGGACAGAAGAATCAACATTTGTTAGATATTAAAGGAGCTATGAAATTTAGAGATCAAGGAGAACTTGGAGTAATAAAAAAATAAGGCAGAATTTGGAGAAATTGGAGTAAGAAGAGGAACAGCAGAAGTTGGGAGGAAAGGAGAAGAGAAAAGGATGTGAACTTACTAGAATTTGCATTCTTGCCAAGTAGGAGCTGAGGAAAAAGCATGGTTGGTTCTTATCCACATGGCACTGATTTCTCAGCAAAACCAAGCAGAGCTCCACTCCTCCTGCTGGTTTCCTGGGCAACAGCCACCCTCCTCCATTATGCTAATGATATAATGATAGGATCTTTTTTTTTTTTTTTTTTTTTTTGGTGTCAATGATGGAAACTGGAGCATAAGGGAAGCCATGGTCTGACTTGATCTACTTTTAGGGACTATTTAAGGACTAGTTTGGGGGGTAGCTGGGTAGCAATCTATGAAATCCTAAGTGGAAAAACCCATGTGTGCTTCAGTGAGTTAACAGGGCATTAGTGCATGCTTGGGAATTTAGGGTACTAGCTATAGAAAATATTCACTTACTACTTGTTGTTATGACAGTGCAATTAATTAACAAGAACATTTATTTACCCTGAAAAAAAAAAAAGAGCTGCCATGAAGACCTGTTAGTGGAGACAAAAGGCACTTGCTAGACCTCAGTATAGTCTTTATCATTCCTGGGATTAGAGTCCCCTCCCCCTCTTAGACTCCAGAAACCCTCCTGCCTTTAGGGACACTTGGGCAGGGAGAATGAGAGGCTGTGTATTCCAGATGCTTTATTCTTTCCACCTCCAGAAGCAATCACTCAAGTGAAATTGAGTTATGGGAAAAGATTAATGGTTTTCTCAACATTTTCCTGGGTAGAGGTGAATATTGGAGTGTTTCCAGTGATTTAAAAAATCTGTTCTCAACATTGTGTTTCATTCTCATCTCTACTTCCTACATAACCTATGCTTTAAAGCTGCATTGATGATTCTAATTTTACTCAGACCCCCACCCCCATCCTTGACCATCAGGATGAGAACTCTTTGGGGACAAGCTTAAATCTTCATGAATCAAGAGCACAATTCTGACATTAGGAATGTCTCAATAAATGACCATTTAGGGGCCTCCCTGGTGGCGCAGCGGTTGAGCGCTGCGCTGTGGAGCTGTCGGCAGTGCACACTGCGAGTTCGACGCCCAGCCGGGGAGAATCCCACATGGTGCGGCAGACCTCTCCTGCCTGGCCCGCTGCTCCCCTCAGCAGTGTAATTCTGATCTGCCTGTTCTGCTCCCCACTCTGTCTCTGGTGAACCCTCTCGCCGCCCCACGCCTCTGGCCTGTACCCCAGCTTGTAGGTATAAATAAATAAATCTTTTTAAAAAAAATGACCATTTAATACACTCACTTCTTACAAAACATTTAGAATTTTCTATGTGTTAGGCCTATTGGTAGGCAATAGGATAATCCAGTAAATTCCTGACATCAGTTTATGAATGATAAAGATTCATTATGCAAGTAATAAAAAGATTTAAGTCATTATTACATATGGGCCAAGTCAGAAGAATGGATACAATTACCTAGGGAGAGAAAGTGAGAAAGTGAAGGAAGGGGTGAGGAAATACAGTGAAAGCAAGAAAATATCCTTAAGGGCCCTATTTTAAAGAGTAGTGTCTTGGAAAAGTACAACAAAAGGCCAGAGATTTAAAACAAGAGACAGAAAAGTCCCCATGAGTGTCCAAGATTCAGAAGGTTACTCTGCCTTGTTTACTCATCAGCGTTTGTCTAGACTCCAGCACAATTTCTTCCATGTGCCACTCAATACATATTTATTTATTCATATTTGATGCCAAGCACCAAGCACAGTGCCTGGCATGTCATAGCTGCTTTGCTAAACATGAAGTGAAGTTCACAAAAGGAAGAAGCAGCCAATTATTTTAATAGTTGAAAATGATCGACTATAATTATGCATTCATCAGTTCCTTGAGAAATATGAGTTTCAAATATGAGTGTGATTTTTCTCTTTTCTATTATTTTCTTTGAGGAGCTGCACAGTTCCAAAGGAGAGAGACCAGGGAAATATGAACTGGATGGCTACTCTGGAAATCTCTTTACAGCAGCATTTTGCAAAATTGTGAATTTTGGAATGAGGGTCTTGTGAGATTCTAAAAACCACGCCATGGTCCATTCCATTTGGGAAACTGTAGCTGTCGGGGTATAGTGAGTAGAATCAGACATGATCCTTACCCTCATGGCTCTTAGACTCCAGTAGTGAAGATGAAATAAGTCTATTATTTTCACAAATGAGAGATTAAGTTGTAATAAATTAATGTTAAGTATTAAACTATAGTTGTGAGGCTATAAGCAGAGGTGGTCTAGTAATTCTGTATTTCTCTCCGCATTTAAAATGAACTCTGACCCACTTAGGCTCTGAGACTATCTGGGACCCAGATATTCCATACACAGCTGTCTGGGCACAACACACCCACCAGCAACAGGAATTCAGCTTTGACTTCATGAGGTATGAAGACCATACCATTGTGTGCTCCTTTTGGAACAAATAAACCCAACTCTCTGAGAAAGGAGCCCAGATGACTCTCATGTGCAGCCAGGTGAGAAACCTGCTCTCAGCCTTAATTGAGTTTGGCACCCTGATTAGCCCTGGTACATTCACACAGAGGGAACAGCCTGGACAGCTCTCCTCTCAATATGGGCCTTATTAGGTTCCTCTTCCCTCTGCTCAGTTTTCATTCAGCATGTTTTGCCTGCTATGTCTCCATGGCAGGGATTCATCAAATATTTGCTATAGGAAAAATTAGCATTGATGTCATGTCTAATAAGGAAAACAATGCATTTATGAAGATGATCTTTGA
Source organism: Scalopus aquaticus (assembly GCA_004024925.1). Classification (NCBI taxonomy): domain Eukaryota; kingdom Metazoa; phylum Chordata; class Mammalia; order Eulipotyphla; family Talpidae; genus Scalopus; species Scalopus aquaticus. The sequence goes on along the minus strand of PVIJ01009145.1, from coordinate 24,887 downwards.
AATTTTGGTCAGTAGTATACAGTATAAAAACAGTCAAAGAGGGAGAGGCCATCTGTGTGGATGTCCTTTTTTCAGATTAATTTGCATAGAATCCTAATAATAGAATAGAAGTTACTGAATGGCATTAATAGTAGGTTTTATTTAAAAAAAATCTGGAATTGAAACAAGCCTTGCTATCATGTGTCTATTTAACATGGTTATGTTTTAACCTATTTTTAAACCAATGATTTCTTACAATAAAATATACCTTAGGTTTTAGTAAAATGTCACTCGAATCTATAAATGTTTATTATATTGGCTGACTACAATATAAATAAAATCAACTGCTTTTCTGTAAAGAGCAGACATCTGTTAGATGACAAAAACAAATAGTTAAATCCCATTTTCAATTCTGAAAAAACACGTAATAAACATAACACAAAATATTTGTGACCTATATTAGCAGATGAAATACACAAAAGAAGTCTTGAATGAAAGGAAAACACTATGTTTTCCTCTGCATGAGAAAACTGAACAATATAGAGATGTTTTTACAAGTTCATTTGAGATATAAGTGTGGCTAACTAAAATGTATTCATTCAGTTATTATTTTTGAGTCTTCATAGGTCATAGTTTATGCTGAATACTGGGGATCCTATGGAGGAAAATAAAGGTGTGTCCCCAAAGAGTTTAAAGTCTACAATCCTTACTATAAAATGTATGAAATAAGTCCATACATATTATTTTCAAATTCTTATACTTCTAACTAAATAATAACCAAAAATATGCAAGGCTTAATCTCCAGGAAGAATCTGCAAATACAGCTATTAAATGTTACATTGATAAAGAAATCTCCAGGAGTCTTCTCAAATAGCAAAAAGAGTAGGGGTGATTGCCCCGTCAGCTCACACACCAAACTGTAAGTCACAGGAATAGAAAGAATAACAGCCTAAGAAAAATATATGACAACATACATTGAATTTAAAGTAAGATGGACTAGGATTTAACAGTAATGGGGAAAACAATAATCATTTAACAAATGATGTGGGGATAACTGGTAAGTTATTGAGGAATAAAAATTAAATTATACCCACGCCTTACATCATATGTCCACACAAATTGCACTAAAGTTACGCTTCAATGAAATTTTAAAATATATATGTACATATGTGCATGCATATATGCACACATACATATATTATAAAAAATAGAATTAGTTATATCTCTTGAAACATGACATCTTTCTTTAAATCAGTTGGATGAATAAGAAAGAAAAAGAGGAATTAAAAATCAGTATGATACAAATTTTAAAGTTATGATTAGAAATATTAAAAATTAGAAATACAAAGCAAAAACATTGCCACTAAACATAACTGACATAATATGATTTTTATTTCTAAGGAGAAATAAACATAAATTGTTGAAAAAAATCATGAGAAAAAATCCTTAACAGAAATAGAAATAGAAATCAAAGAAGAAAGATAAATTTTCATAGGCGAGGAAGTATATTTAGATTTAACAGATACATTCTGTTCAGATAATCATAGAAATGTAAAGCCATTCAATGCTTACTCTATATAAATTAATAGAAGCAAGGACAGCATGAGCATGAAATATCTACGCTTAAAATGTGGTGGTTTTGATATAACTGAAAAGCCACTTGAGAAGATCCATTAACCATTAATCCTCATTCATCTGACTTACGACACACGTTTTCAAGGCAGTTAATTCTGCTTCCAAAATATATCTTGGATCTGACCAACTCTCTGTTTCTACTTCTATCACTTTGATATCAAGCCACATCAACTACTGTTTGGAAGACTGTTCTATCAACCTCCCTGACCACCCCATTTTGACTCTTCATTGTTTTTGCCCCCCAACATCAGCACAACCTTTATAAAACAGAAATTGCATCTAAGTTACTCTTCTGCATAATAGACTCCACTGACTTCTTATTATAACTAGAATAAATTCCAAACTCTAAATCAACTGTGGCCCACAAGCTGCAGCATAATGGAGCCCTCGCTGGTCTTCAGCTCATTTCCTGCTACTCCTCTGCTCTCAGGATACCCTGGCCACCCTGGTCATTCTACTTGCCCTCCCAGCTTCCAGGCTTCCTTTGAGCATGCTGTTCCCTCTCCCAGGAATGGCATTCCCTGTTTTCTGACTGATTTCTCAGCCTGGATATCATGCCTGGATACCTCCTCTCTAACAGTAAAAAGAGGACTTCTCCAATACCAGTGCTCCGTCAAACCACTTACCTCTCACGCTTACCCCATGCCCACCCCTCGCTGTTCTCCTTGGTGCCATGCATACAGTTGTGATTTTTCATATGCTCTTTCCTCTTGTCAATCACTTCAGTAAATTCTAAATTTCACAAATGCAGAATCTGTTTTGTTCTCTATTTTTAGAACCTTGCAAGGTGCCAGGCACATACTTAATTAGTATGTGATAACTGTTTGGAGAATGAATGAATGATGACTTCTCTGCCCTGAGAAGTCTCATCTTTCTACTTTCACACTATCTGTCAAACTAGTTTTCTTGTTTATGTATAAAGTGCATGGGCACATATACCGGTATATTTATGTTTAATCCAATATCCCCCCTTTTTAGTATCTTGTAACATCCCCCTCTACTACCAACTCTTGTGTCCCTTGTCTCTTTTCCTATCTTTCCCTTTTAACCTTGGAGCCTTAGCATGTCTGTTGATGTCCAGTAGTTCTGAAAGCTTTTTATGTTGTCAAATTGTCTGTTACGTGACTGTCAAGTATTTGTCTTCATTGTTCTGCTGCATCTATTTTTTTTCAAATTCCCTCCATTTTACTGAAAATGACATTTCATCCTTTCTGTGGCGATGAAATATTCCATGGTATGTATGTGCCACATCTTTTTGATCCATTAGTCCACTGAGGGAGGTGTAGGCTGCTTCCTTGTCCTCGCTATTGTAAATATGCTGATTTAGCTATTGTAGAACACATGGGTTTTTTTTGTTGATGCTTTAATATTCTGTGGCTATATGCCCGAGAGTGGAGTTATTGGGTGTATGGTATTTTCATTTTTGATTTTTTAAGGAGAGTCCAGACTGCTTTCCATAATGGTTTCACTAATTTACATTCCCACCAACAAGCTAATAGTGTCCCTTTCCCCTACATCTTCTCCAGCCCATGTGGTTGGGGGTCTTTTTGATATGTGCATTTTCACTCATGTGAGGTAGTAATCTTCATCTCTATTATCAAAAGAGAAGATAAACATTTTTTATATCTAAGCCTGGGATAGGGAATGGCAAGTATTTTGGATGTCTCAGCTCGGGGTGAAGGGGGCAGTTATATCAATTATCTCAGCCTGGACTTCGGTGGTAGTGTAGACAGCTCTCTATAAGGAAGTGCCAGAGCTCTCCTCCAACTCAGATTAGAGTTGCTCTATGTTATGAGCCTCAGATTAATGCAATTTTCCTCCCTCTGAGCCTTCTGTAACTCTCCCTTACTGGACTCTCCATTCTGGATGACTGCTCATGCACTCCCTTATCCAGTGCAGTGCCTGGTCTGAGGAGCCCTGATATTGTCATGTGTCTAAGCCAAGAGCTATATGGGGTTTTTACAGCATTCACTCCTCTCTCCTGTGGTTCGTACTGCCCCATGACTACAATACTTTAAGGGAGTTCACTTACAGTTTTTCCCACCCTTTTCAGTTGGGGTAAAGGTCCTACATGTACACTGATAATCAGCCTTTCCCCAGGGGTTTTGACTTTGTTTTGCATCAGTTTTGTTGTGATATCTAGAGGACTGGACCGTGGAACCTCCTCTGTGCTACCAGCTATCAGAGCTCCTCCCAGAGTTATTTTTTTCAAAGTGGTTATATCCTGTCTTGTTTTTAAAGCATGTCAGTGTTTGCTTATTACACTCATGATAAAATGCAAAGTCTTCAAAGGGTGTATTAGTTTCCTAGGGGTGTAATAACAAATTACAGGGAAATACTGAAAATATTTATAATGTACTTAGGCAAAAAATAATTCAAATTTCACTCATTATGAATACAATATGCAGATTGTGCATGGGTATAAAGAAGAGTGCAAATGAAATACAGAAACACAGGGTGTAATAGTATAGAATCCCCCCCACCCCCGCCACTGCTGTCAGTGTTGTCTAAATGTTGTTGTATAAGAGAACCACTTGGGGGTAAAGACTTCATGAGATAAAGAACTCACCAATATTAATTTGATCAAAATACTAACAATAATTCAAATATGTTCCCTAGCTATTGGAAGTAGAAATCCATAGAGAAAGCGATGTCTTTAACTTTGCCTTGAGATTATTTTTTGCATTTTTTGGTAAAATTGAACTAACGCTTTACCTTTCAGTCCTTGATATTGGATGATTTTGCCTGAGTTTATTTGTTTTACTCTGTTCTTGTTTCCATCTAGAAAATACAGGAAATTGGAAATGGAATATTTGCCTCTTTTTTTCCCCATAGAACCCCACAAACATATCTATTATCCCATGGTTAGATAACTCTTTACTCGCTGATTTATTTACTGTTTAAGGGCTCCACTGACCGGCGAACCCCTGCAGAAGTGCTTCTAACCCTCCTTCTTTATTAGTTTTATCTGGAAAATTTTGAAAAATGAAAAATGCTGATGCCCAGTCCCTTCCTACCACCAGGTTTTCTGATATATTTGTCTAGGATGTGGGACTAGGTGTCAGTATTTTAAAGTTCCCTGCCTGGACAGTCAGGGTTGAGATCCATTCTCCTGGAGGGAAGGGTCTACAGCTTAACCACAGCTATCCCTGCACACTTCTCAGGGGTTCTTCATGCAGGTCAGCAAAAGCCTCGTTGAAAACACTTGTCCAAGAGGCGTACTCCTGGTGTGGTTGTCAAGAGCCTGCATTTTGAGGGCAGATTCTGCATCATCTTTCATGCCTCAGTTAACATTGACTACGCTGTAAGATGTACTTCTCTGACCTTGTCACCTAAAGTCTACCACCTATCTCTCTATCACCCACTTTGTCACATATCGACACAATTTTGTGAGCAGGACAGCAATAGCAGTAGGGTCAACAGGGAGAGTGGACACCAGGGTTCTTCCCTCTTGAGAGTGGAAATACGATGAGTCTCCCCACTCAATTGTCTAAGAAGCCCATAGGTAATCCAAGGAGGGAGACATCAGTGTGACACTGCATTTGCCACTGTTTAGTTTAATACATTTTCCTAAGTTAAAATTTGTAACTAGCAGAGGAGTATAACATTTTCAAGTCACAGATACATAAGAGAAACAAGTCAAGAGATATGAATGTTGCTTCCAATTAAGAGGGTTTTTTTTTTCTTTTTGCCTTCTTCATAGATTTTAAGTGTTTTCTCAGTTTTCTCTACTGAGTACAGGTTACTTTAGCGAACATCAAAATAACATTAGTAATAATAATATGTTTTCCTCCAGAAAAAAAAAAAAAGATGCTGATGTGAGTCACATGTGGGTTTGGCTTAAAAGCAACTGTGAAGATTGCCTTGGGGGAGCATCTGCTCTCACCCTCTTTCCCAAGTTCTTTTCAAAATCCAACATGAATCGTGTAACACTCCTAAATATTTGCACTTTGCAATTTTATTGCTTTCACCCAATAAACTCTGTTTCTATAATTTCTTGGTTCTGCAGAATTTAAAATGTGTTCTCTTTTAGCCGAAATCAGGTCAATTTTATTGGCTCTTAAAAATAGGTAGTTAGTTGGTTTGCAGGACTATGAAAAGGTATCAAATGACTCCAGGTTTATGGAAATAGCTTTAAATAGATTCCAAGTTTATGGAAAGATTGAACCTCAACCATGCTGACAGCAGCAGAAAGTAGAAATTAAGTCTTCCCTGAGGATGGTTGACTGTTTAATATAATTTTTAATGATGAAACATCTTTAAATTAGGAGGAGGGCCACTATTTTGACCACAGAGAGAAATATATACTGTAAACCCCTGAAAGAATGAAGAATGAAAGGGGACTGAATAAGGAAAGATGAGAAATAAAATAGCATCTCAAATCCTATGATGATAAAAGTCTGTCCTTCGGGGACCTGCTTTCAAAAGTGTCCTTTACAGTAACACCCTTCCCCAAACAGCACTGGTGTTTGCAAATAGGTCCCAATTACATGACTTGATTACAGATTCAACTCCATGTCTTATGCACCAACTAGACTCTTTGCCCTTTCTTCTACCTTTCTGCCCTTGCAGTGTTGGATAAAGGGCAGCTTCACAGAATTGCAAATACTTTCCTCTTGGGCAGGAAAATAGAAGAAACATATCTGCAAAGTGATAAATGTTACAGAAGTGTCCAAGGGAGTGAGGTTTGCTGTTTCTCATTTCTCTGGCAAGACACGACAATGCCAATTAGTTGTGTGTGTGTGTGTGTGTGTGTGTGTGTGTGTGTGTGTGTGTGTGTGTGTCGGGGTGGGGGGGAGTGGTTTTTCTGGTTTCATCTAAGGACATCCAAAAAGCATTACATGCATATTATTTGTCTCACACACTTAAGGCCAGGGTTTGCTTTAGTTCTTCCAGATCCTATCTGACCTTTCCAGTAACAGCAGATGACAACATGCCCGCTACAAAGAAGAGGAAACAAAACCACAGAATTTAGAGTCCTTAGTTCTCTGCAAGAAAAACTAAGTGGAAAGCAAATCTCTGCCCCTGAAATTCATGATCTTTTCAATTAAATAGTACTTCTCAAACATGAATATGCATGAAAATCACAAAGGGTCTTGTTTAAATGCTGATTCTGTCTAAGCAGGACTAAGATTCTTTCTTTTTAGTAAGTTCCAGTGATACTGGGCCACAAACCATACTTTGAGAAGCTAAGTATTAAATCACAGCAGCTGACCGAAGCCCATTAGTAAATCATACTTTGGTCTGAACATGCTGAAGCGAACTAGTTTTTTCCAGGATAATTTTTCTTTCTTCTGGTAAGAGCGTTCCAATTAAAGTAAGGAGAAAATGAAGGCATAGAAGGAAATTAAGGTTTCTAAAGTGGTTTACCTGAGCCAAGGATTGCACTTTGTACTGTCACTTATATTTATCTATTATACTGTTTAATTCTCATGAAAACAACTTATTATTGTCCCTTTATACACACTCTGAAATATCCTCAGAGAGAAGGGGGGTTTCCCCAAGGTAACAGAAAAATAACATAGAAAGATTCAACGCAGGTCCTCTGATGCAGAATCCTGCCTGTGGTTTATATTAAGGCATAGTAAAGGAATCATCATTGAACTAATGAAAACACACTTTTGTATCTTTGTTTTCCTTTTTTTTTTAACGATTTATTTATTTATATACACAAGCTGGGGTACAGGCCAGAGGCATGGGGCGGCGAGAGGTTTCACCAGAGACAGAGTGGGGAGCAGAACAGGCAGATCTCCTGAAATACACTGCTGAGGGGAGCAGTGGGTGTGGCAGGAGAGGTCTGCTGTGCCATGTGGGTCAGCTCCCTGGCTGGGGATTGAACTCAGGCCATAACGGTAATAGTGCTGAGACTTAACCCCTAGGCCATCAGGGAGGCCCAAGACAATTTTCAATAGGTATTAAAATAATTTTTACCTTCATCCCTCCTATGTGGAAGATGAAAATCTTTTAAAAGCTGGAGTCCAAAGAAATGTAAATATAGCTTATTCAGGCCTGGCATTTCAAAAGAGGTCACCACCACCAGCAGTACCAGCTCTGGTCTATTGTTAGACTTTCTGCCACTCATGTTGATGAAGCCGATAAACAGTGCAAAGTACTGGTGGGCAGAAGGCACAAAGAGAGATGTAGCTGATTTGAAAAAGATGATATTTCCTGGGAATAGAACAGTCCATCCTATCTGTACACCTTTGCTTTCACGGAGGAAATATTGTTCTTTCAGAGTTAGACATCTAGAATGTCCACCTGGGGGACATTCCACCAAGCTCTGAAGAGTAGCTGCTTGAATCATGGGGCGTCCATTTTGGCCCCCATCCCATGCTTTCACATTAGTCTTATATTGGCTCTGAAGTCATTGTGAAAGGCAACTGGAGTGTGTGAAAGCTTTTGTAGGCTAAAGGAAGCGTGTTTGTCAGTTTTGTCCCATCTCTACTCCTGCCAGTGCTGGGTCATATCCCAGTATAATTCCAACATCCATTCCAATGTGTGTGTGGGGCATCCCCTAATAGCAAGCAATTTTGGGCACCAGCTGAGTGTTCCACAATGCAAGACAGTTCTCTCTCTTTCTCTCTCTCTCTCTCTTTTTACCTATCTACCTACCTGTCTGTCTATGTCAGATCTCACAAGTTCAAGGTTCAGTCCTAAAACATGATCCACTCCTACACTTCAGACACCAATTCAAGTCCAAGTTGTTGCGGGGTTTCTGACCTATTGGCTATCAATCAGAGGCTCCAATGACTCCCTCCTTACATTTGATTAATTTGCTATATTTGCTATATTTGTCTAACTCAGAGAAATGGTTTATTTATTAGTTTATAGGGCTATTATAAAATGATAAAATTCAGGAACAACGAGTTGAAAGATATGCATAAGGCAAAGTTATGGGGTAAGGGTTCAAAGCCATTATCCTAAAATCTGTACATGTTTACCAATCAGGAAGCTCTGAATTCTGTTTTTTATGGTTTTTGTGGAGATATGATTGGTTAAATCATTGGCATGGACAACTGATTCAACCTCTAGCCTTTGTCCCCCCTTAGGAGGTCAAGGGGGTGGACTGAATATTTTAGCCCTCTAATCTCATGGATGGTTCTGCTGGCAACCAGCCCCATCCTTAGAGGAGGTTCAAAAGTCCTCTCGTTAACATATCAAAAGACACCTCTGTTGCTCACTGCACTTAGGAAATTCCAAGGGTTTCAGGAACTGCTAGAAAAAGGAATGAATATGATACTTGTATTTCCTATTAAAAAATCACAATATCTCTTGCCCACTGCTCCCCTCAGCAGTGTATCTCAGTAGATTAGCCTGTTCTGCTCCCCACTCTGTCTTCGGGGAATCATCTAACCCCCCACACCTATGGCCTACACCCAAGTTCTCATATGCATAAATAAATAAAAATAAATCTTTTTTAAAAATCACAATATAACACTCAGCTTTGGCGACAACCCAGGGGCAAAGGTATTTTCCTCATACTCTTGCCTGAAAGAACAGTGTATTTTTTTCAGATCTGGCATTCTACACCTCTCATTGACTCTGGGGCAGCAGCCTCCCTTGTAAGTTTAAATCAGGACCCTGTGTATCTAGGACCAATCCTGTATCACGGTGTTGGAGCTCTGTTCTCTTTCCCCCTGCTTTCCCTTTAAAACATAAAGTACTTTGTATTTCAGTATTTGGGAATTGACTTTGGAATTAAAGTTTTCTCAATTCTATATTAAACAGCAGACTAGTAGGAGAAAAAAGAAGGAAATTAATGATATGTATACCTCTTAATACATGGAAATATCTGGGAAATTCTCAAATTGATCCAAGGGGAAAAAAGTCCTACTATAGAGTTCATGATTGAATTAATTTTGGAGTTGTTTCTTCCAAATGCAGAAGTTCAACCCCATCATATAAAATATAGACAGTATTTCACAGTCATTTTCATATGATCACAATGTGAACATTAATATTTAGAACTCAATTTAAATGAGGTCAGGAGGCTACAAAGAAAGTGTCCACACATGCATAAATTAGCAAACTACAGGATGAATAAGCCTTGCTTCTCTTATGGGAAGTGATGCTGTGTTCCCTTCGGGCAGAACTGAGAAGGAGATTTTCTAGAGGTTACATATGGGGTTGTTAGCCTTGGATTTGGAGTGCACATGGGTTTCATCATGAATGTGCTCTTTATCTGTCTCCTCTTCTGCTGTTTTGTTTCTGAGTAAACCCGATGTGTTTTTTGGAATAGCTTACTGCTGTTGCTTGAGGTCAACAAGATACAGAGAACATGATCGTGTGTGTACAACACTCTAGATTAAATGGATTAGGTTGCTTGAAGTGGAAAGCAGTGGACAAGGGAGGCCAGATAGCTCCATGCCCCATCTGGCAGCCCCTTGGGCTGGCAACATCATGCTTTTAGTCTACCTGAAACACATACAGGAATTCCAAAGAACAGAAGTTCTGAAATAGGACATTGAAAATGGCTTTCAAGAAAGAATGTATAGAATCTGAAACATATAGCTGAATTTGGGAGTAGCGATAAATTGGAATAAATAATAAATTAATCAATATGTCCTTTGCTTCACTTACTAGTCACAAATAACTGATTTATTCACTGGTTATCTGAAAAGGAGTAATACTCAATTCCTGATATTGAAGGATACAGGGTCTAACATAGTACTGCTCAATAAAAATAAAATGCAATTTTTAAAAGAGTCAACTATGTAATTTAAATTTTTCTAGAAAGGCAAACAAAAACTTATAAAATTTATTAACTTCAATATATTTTTATTAGCCCAATATATCCAAAATATTATCAAGATGTAATTAATAAGTCATTAAGATATTTTGCATCTTGTTTTTTTGTCTGTTTGTTTGGGTTTTTGATACTAAGTCTTTGAAGTGCAGTGTTGACAGCTCCATTTGGACTAGCCTTAGCTCTAATGCTCAATTGTAAACGGTGGCTAATAGTTATTGCCTTAAGCAGTGCAAGTCTAGAAAGATAGAGACATGCTTGTAAATAGATAAGAGCAATAGAAAGATGGGTAGAACTCAATAAGAAAACCAAGGAGAAAAGAGTCAAAATAACCATTTAGAACACTCAGAAACAAAAGATGCTGATCTTTTCTCTAGTGATACTCAAGAATAGCAGCACTTGGGGCCTCCCTGGTGGCACAGCAGTTAAGCACACTGCGCTGTGGAGCTATTGGCAGGGGCTACACGAGTTTGACATCCGGCAGGGAGATTCCCACATAGCATGGCAGACCTCTCCTGCCTCGCCCACTGTTCCCCTCAGCAGTGTATTTCCGATGATCTGCCTGTTCTTCTCCCCACTCTGTCTCTGGTGAAATCTCTCGCTGCCCCATGCCTCTGGTCTGTACCCCAGCGTGTATGCATAAATAAATAAATCTTTAAAAAAAAAGAATAGCAGCATGTTCTCTACTCATTTATGTAAAAAGATACTGAGTTAAAGTGTTATTTTGACTGCCCTAGGGATTATAAGAAAAGTCATATCTAGTATTATCTACCATTTATTTTTATTTGCTCTTTTTTGCCATTTATATATTTTCACATGCACTTTAAAAATTCCACATTAATTAAAGGTGCTGTTTTTCATCAAGAGACACTCTGCCTGTCACTTTCCTCCCCCTATTCAGTTGAGAGGTGTGTCAGCTGCCCAGCGTGTATCCCTGAACCAGATGTATAAAATCACACAACAATATGGTCCTTATTGAACAGGAAGGAGATGGATTAAGGAGAAGAGAGAGACGGAGAGTAAGGAAGGAAGAAATAGAATTTGACAAGCTCTTCCATTTTAATAAATACAACTGAGATGGCTTTAAAACCATTAAGCCCCAGATTTTAGTCCTTTAACTTTCAAATGATTTGGGGCTGTTGTCTAATCTGGGAGAAAGTGACTTACTTATGGTCTTTAAGAAGGGACAGCTTCTAGAACCAGATGAGATAGTAAAATGAAGTGTAATTGACTAAGTGGCTCAAAGGAAGGGGGGATGCAATTCAATAAGTACTAAAAAGATATGCAAAATGCATGGGTTTCTTATGCCTGGCATTGTAGGATAAGACTTCTTTTTTTTTTTTTAAAGATTTATTTTTTATTTATTTATACATACAAGCTGGGGTACAGGCCAGAGGCGTGGGGCGGCGAGAGGGTTCACCAGAGACAGAGCGGGGAGCAGAACAGGCAGATCAGAAATACACTGCTGAGGGGAGAAGCGGGCAAGGCAGGAGAGGTCTGCCACACCATGTGGGAATCTCCCTGGCCGGGCGTCGAACTCGCATCGCGCGCTGCTGACAGCTCCACAGTGCAGCGTTCAACCGCTGTGCCACTAGGGAGGCCCAAGACTTCTTTTTTTTAAGATTGGACTCTTTAGCAGGATTATTCAATATCAGCAGCATTCTAGTTGGCTTTGGAGCTATAATTTAAGGTGTAAATTAAGGTGACCTCAACTAGGATGAAATACCCTTAAAGAAGCTGAGATATAAAAAATGAGCCATTTTCAAGAAATGGAAGACGACTGGGAGCTGTTGAAAATGGACTAACAAAAGTGAAAAGGGGAAAAAGAGAAAGAGATTACAGGACAAAAGCCTGCACACCTAATTTAAAACAAAAATGGTTTCCTATGGTTTATGATGAGTGATGAACAGAGTCCACTGTGTGGCCATAAAAATATATCTTTAGCTTAGAAAATATGGGTCTCACTGTCAGCTTAATGTAGTGATTTAAGTTCATAGCCTTTCTCCTTGAAAGAGTTACAAGGCTGAAGTTACCAATCATTCTAAATGATGTGCATTTGGAAATCATGAACTATGGCCAAGAGGCATTAGTTTTTAGTGCAACTTAATCATGGATTTACCTATTTCAAGTTATTGTTTAGTTACATATTTCTTAGAGCAGCTAAAGTGGTAGAGTATTAATAGCTATAGAACTTCATTAAACTGGCATTAGACTTCTGGGAAAAACCTATAAAGCTCTAAAGAAGGCCCAGGATTGGAGTTCTGCCTCCTCTGGCTCCACATCAAGTTTGTTATAATAATGTCATTCAAAAGACTCAACGAGAAACCAGGAGTCTCTATTGAGAAACCTTGTGGTCTTATATCTCTGGTTCGCCTAGAAAACTAATGAGAATAAAAACAATAGGAAATTCTGAGATAAAGTTTCTTACAAAATATTAATATAGTCAATGGAGAAGGTGACTCTAACAGCATATGAAGGCAAAGAAAAAAGTAAATCAAAAAAACAAAACAGCAACCAAAAAACCCCCTTAGGATAAAATGGCCATTCACAGCTCTTCCAAGATTGTCATTTTATAAATGAGCTCAGGAAAGAGAAGAAACACAGATTACTGATTGTCAAGCAGAACTAAACAAAGTGCAGGCATCACGATATTTTAAATGAGGACCACAACTGAGAAAACATCAAACTAGAGATTGGAAACAGATGCAAAAACCCATTCCTGTCTCCTAGAAATTTCTAATGAGGTGATGGAGGATAGCAAGGATCAGAAATGAACATTTCTGACTAACATTAGATGCTCTACAGCCTTGTTATTGGAGCTGTGGTCCGTGAGCTTGTGGCATCTGCCTTATCTAGGAACTTGTTATAAATGTAGAATGACAGGCCCTCCTTTAGACAATGGTCCCTTTGTACAGGATTTCTTATGCGTTGTAGGGACATGAAATATTGAGACGTAAAGCTTCTGTTGGGCTCAAGAGAATATTCCCTCATCCTTCTGGGTTCTTGGGCTGGACTGACCAAAGAAATCAAAGTCAGACAAATTAGTGGAAGAAAAGACCAAATTTAATTACATATATATGGAGAATTTACATGGCTATAAATTCTAAAGTAAATGAGATAAACTAGGGATTTACATCCTGTACTAAGAAATGAGATAGAGCCTGGGGCATCAAGGAGAAAGGTAGGGGTCTCACATAATAAGGAAGAGATGATTTCATATGACAAAAACTTGCCTCTAGATATTTGTCCTGGCATAAGAGAGGTTTCTGTAGTAAAAGGGTTATTTCTGGAGATTCCTTAAACTTAGGTAATCTACATTCTTTAAGGTTTTGGTAATAGTTTCTCATAAGGCCTACAGGTCCTAAATTTAGCTTTGTTCCACATACAAAGGCAATGCATATTGGAAAAAGTCTACTCTAGACATCTTGGAAAAAGCTTTTCTGAATATTTTTAGGGGCTAATCCTATACTTCTCATCACTTTTGCCATCTAATACTTAAATACATACATATATACATACATACATACATATATATGTATGTGTGTGTGTGTGTGTATATATATATATATACACACTGTTACCCTCACTTCAGGGACAGGAGAACGAAAGCTCTAAGAATTGTCCAAAGTTGCCCTGCTAGCCAACTAGAGAAAGGAATTTCAACTTAAATCATTCAAATTCCTCTAAAAACAAAATAAGAATATGAGTGAGTGGAACGAACAATAAAAGATTATCGAAGTAATGTTTCCTTTGTTCTCATTTACATAGAGTGCCTAACAGTTGTCAGTGAAGTGTTGATGGATTAAGAATTTATTTGTGCAGTACCTGTACTTTGTGAGCCATTATATAGGAAACAAGGTAGTGTAAGACAAAACCCCTGTCTTCCTGAAACTTTTGTCTGGGAAGACAGTATGCAGACATATACTAGGAGAATTTCCAGGAAATTCTTTATGCTAAGTGGTCTAAGACTAGTGTGATCCAAGGGCAGAAGACAGAGCACAGCAAAGTCTATTAATCAGAATAAGCCACTTAACAAAGCAGGAAAAATATATGTTCAATAAACACTCATTAATATGATCGTTGTTTACCTTCCCAGAGTTGGGAACACCATGTTAACCCTGGGTGGAGCAGGGAGAGCAATCTTACTGCCAGACAGGGTGCAAATGAGAACTTTTGAATGAATTATAAAAGTCCAGTTCTGAAAAGTCAGATGGTCGAAGGGGCAAAGAGCATATTATGTAGGCCTTGGTGAGTCTCTGGTCAAGTCTGAATGAGTGAATAGCATGATGGAAGAGGATACTTCACGAACATATAATAATAAAAATTACTGGATATTTCTGAGATTTGGGGCAGACCTTAAAGCTTCTTTAAGAAATATAAAGGAAGGACCTCTCTGGCGGCGCAGCAGTTAAGCGCTGCCCTATGGAGCTGTCGGCAGCCGTGACGTGAGTTCGAAGCCCGGCCAGGGAGATTCCCATATGGCGCGGCAGACCTCTCCTGCCTCGCCCGCTGCTCCCCTCAGCAGTGTATTTCCGTCAATCTGCCTGTTCTGCTCCCCACTCTGTCTCTGGTGAACCCTCTCGCCACCCCACGCCTCTGCCTGTATCCCAGCTTGCATTTGTAAATAAATAAATACTAAAAAAAAAAAAAAAAGAAATACAGAGGAAGCCATCCTACTAGCAGGGTAAAATCAGGCATTGAAACTAACCCAGGAGAAATGAAATCTCTCCCCACTGATTCCAATGGGTGTGCACAGAAGTGTCTGTAAGATTTTTCCCAATTCTCCCAGCTCAGACTAAGCATAATTCTTGATTCTGTCTCACCATATCTTGTTCTTCCTTTGTCAGAAACACATCTGATAGATTTGTTAGAAAGGGAGGGAGATAGATAGATAGATAGATAGATGTGATAGGTGGGTTGGGGGAAAGAGAAAGATGTACTGTTGCAGAAGTTGACACGGGAACACCACCTGGCACTCAGGAACACGGTGAGCACAGGAAGTTTATTATGCCGCTGGGCCCAGGAGAAACCGGTGGGCCCAGGAGACGTTCACCTCTAAAGACCTGGGCCCCGAACAAAGGCAGCAGGGAGTTTTTATACAGAGTAGCTTCCGCATATCTTTTGGTGGGTTTCAGGGAAGGATGACCTCAGTGGGGGAGAGGTTACTTACAGGCAGGGTCTTATCAGTGATTTCTGGCCAGGAGTCTTATCAGCTAAGTGGTCATGCTCCTCCTTAGTATGGGGGCTGTGTTTGTCCTGTTTTCCAGGTTCCATACAAGTGAGACAGATCCATCCTACATGCACTGCGAGATCCCCAATCCATGATCAGTGCTTGCTCCCTGGTAAATTCCAATGAATGCTTGCATATTTAGTTACATACTTGAACTGGTATTAAATAAACAAATTTGTCATTGAGTGGGTTTATTGCAGATAGTCTCAAAGCATAAACCTTAACTATTTTAGAGTTTAGGAGTAACTATATTAGAGTATTAATACAACTAACTATATTAGAGTATTAGGATAGGAGGCAATAGACATAAATACATAAATAGCAAAGTAATAATCAATAAATCTAAGTTTGAATCTGAGAGCTATGTCTTTCCTATATATAACCTCAAGCAATCTAATGGCAATAATCAACCTGTAAGGTAGATATTATTTCCCCTACTTTATAGATTAAAAAATAAGCCAAGACTAGGGAGACTTAAAATACTAGAACAAGTATTCAATATTAGTGAGACTTTTTGCTACTTTTTCACAATTGCTATTAATAATCAAATCTCATCTAAAATCCAAGTAGAGAATTTTATAAAAAATAACATATTGCCTAATATGATATACAGGCAGATGACCTGACATCTAAAATCAAATTGAAACTAACACTTTGAAAAACAAGGATTGCTTTCAAAATTAATAAAACTCACCAAAAACAAGTATCTGTTTATAGAACTCTGGAAAAAGCAGTCAAGAGATTCCAAAGTAATCTCTTGGCTCTTGGTCAAACACAGTGTACAAGTGGTCAAAGAAGGAAAAGACAAATCTATGCTAAATTTCCCCAGAAAATATTCTAAATCTCCATTTAGACAAAAATTTACTTGTTGATTTTCTAAAGTAGTGTGTTTGATGAGAATTAAATAAATGCAAGCTCTCTTTGTAGGCTATCCGAATAATACCTAACTAATCAATCACATTTCCATTCTCCTTCACAAATACTTCCAAAAATTATAGCACACATCAGTAGTGTGCTAAAATGTGTGTAGTAAAATGATCTGTAATAGTTCTTGCAAAGAATACAAATGTGCTACTGTGGTAGATAAAGATAGATTTAGACACCTTGTTTCTGCTCTTGAAGTGGAGTCTAGTTTCCTTCCTCTTGAGCCTGAGATGATCACTGTGGTTTGCAGGACCAGTAGTAGGCAATGTTCTGGGATTTGAGTGCTAAGTTATAAGAACTATTGCAGCTTTCAGATGAGCCTTTGGAATGCTCTGCAAGTATTGAATTGCCAAGAAAGAATAATACTGCCTGTTGGAGAAACCATAGGTAGGCATTCTGGTTGATGATCCAGAACCAGTCATGCCAGTCATACTCCTTTCCACACCTCCCCCCACCAAAACACCAGGCATGTGAGTGAAGGCACATGAGATCCTATATTTCATCCATCAGCTGAATATCAGTAAGTGTCCTTTGCTACTGCCACTCAGTTTCAAGTCCTGATTCACAAGATTATGAAATATAATCATTAGCTTGGGATTAATTTCTTATGCATCCATAGATACCTGGGACAGCTGGCATAACCAAATCTTTTGCTTTAGATCCAGTTTCATCATTATGTTCATAGACAAAATCAAATATATTCACCAAGGGATTTACTTTGCAAACATGTCAGAAATTTCAGAAACGTGTGAATTGATTATGCAGTAAACAACTAGTCAAGAATCCCAACCTTTGCTCATTGCCAAGTTTACATTTAAAATGAGTGACTACGTCCATATTCCCACCCGAAAATGGAGCAAAGCAAGATTCAATGGAAGAACCTATTGTCCTATGCAGTTGATTTAAAGCTTCTAACACTTCCAAACATGAAGAGCACCTTGCGTGTTCCAAAGCAATGACTGCAAAGATAACTGCAGATGAAATGAAGCAGAATGTTGGATTTATCTTCATGTACAGCTTTCCACATAGTAAAATGTCTCTTCATTTATCTCTACTTCTTTGACATTAGATTGATCAGTTAACTAGCTTTGGAAGCAAAAGATCAACCAGCTGACAAATTGTTCTCTTGACTTCAAAGCACACCGAGGCCTAAATTTTAGGCCTAATGATTTTAAATCACCCTTCTCATTACAACAAAATGCATGATGCAACTTAATCAAATCTCTAAGCGGTTTGTAAAACATGGTTTGTTTGTGCATGTCGGAGACATTAGGGTAATAAATGGATGTGGAGTGAATGGGGGTCATAGTTTCTTCTATCTGTACAACATATAGGATACCACTGAATTAAACAGACAACCCTGTTAACAAAGTAACCACATAAATGGACTCAGCTATAAATTAAGCAGACTTCATTAGCCAGCCTTTCTGGGGGAAATGAGTTGCTCTTTGTGGAGTAAAATAAGATTACAAGGGCTCATAGAATAAGAAGAAACTGGAACATTCCAATTGGCAAAAAGTAAAGCACCCAATGATTCCAGTGTGACTCATCTACCAATTCTGGTTCAAGGAATGGAGTATTAATAATTCCAACGATATCATTTGTTTGTAGTAAAATATTAGTAATGTTATTGTGGTTATAGCTTTTATTATTAACACTTGCAATTACAGCTTCTATTTAAGTCAGGTTTCTTAAAATAGGGAGCACAGTATTTTGAGAATCTAATAAAATTAGGGACATTTCCCAAGGAAATGGATGCTTACATGCAGAAAAAAATCATAAAATAAAAGGGGTTATGCATGCTTGCAATTCATCTAAGGACCCCAAAGCCCTTCCCAGGGGGGTATTTGGATTCAAGGTTAAGAATCTTGTCTCCTTTAAATCTCTTGACCTGTAGAGAATAGCAATTTGAGGCAGTCATCTTTCCTGAAAACCTGCTTTATAAAAATTCTAATTCTTCCTGAAGTTGAAAATGAGTAAATCATGGATATGGGTAATACATCCTTTCCTAGTTCCCAGATGTTGGAATTCCAATATTTGAAAATTGCCCCATATTTCAACCAATCAAATAGATGTCACTAGTAGGCACTAAGTAGAAAACTAATAATCAACCAATTACTTGTTTGAACTGGTCAAATAGTTTTCTTTCTTTAGAGATCTTTTTTTTTTTTTTTCATGAGCAGTTGGGTTTATTCCAATAGTAAGTTTGAAACTCTTGCCTTATGCAAGAGCACTATAGTAATGATAGCAGGAATAGCTAAAAAATAAGATGTTAAATATTTCAAGTTCAAAAGTTTTGAAATACAAATCAAAACAAGGAGGCATGGGGGAGGGAGGGAGGAGAGAGACATAATAGGGAAGATATTGAGACAGTGATAGTTATCCCAGATTTATGCTATAGGCTTTTGTTCAAACAAAATAACTAGTCTTAGGCATTTATTGCACCCATGTAAGTATTCACTCTGTAAAACAGAAAAAATATGGTCTTTCTAAAAAAAAAAAAAATCTTGGTTATGCTATTGTGCCTAGTAGTAGTATCTGGAACAGAGTTAACATATTTTCTCCTATATTTTGCAAAAACATTATTAGCACATACATATCTACATTTTGGTGACTCTCACAATGAATCAACCCTCTCTACCCAGACTGTTGAAAAAAGTGATATGGTGTTCAACCTCATGTTTTAAGGAACATTTGCTTTCTATGAACTCTTTTCTAAACTCCTTTTTTTGGTTTAATTATTACAGCAATTACAGATATTCATGGAAAATTACAATGTTTCAAAAGAGAAATCAGTTCAATAATAAAAGTCACTCTATCAATGCCTTATATTGGTTCTAATCTCCAGATGCACCACTATTAAGAGCATCTTGCATATATAAGCCCATCTGTCTGTTTCTCTATCACTGTTTACGTTAACTACAAACAATTGTAGTGAATGATAGGCAACTATAATAAAAAATAACTATATATTCTATAACATTTTAAATGACAAACTTTAAACAAATCTACATATTTATACACAGAGAGCTGCTATAATGATCTCACTGGCTGGGTACAATTCTTCATACATATTGTCATCATTTATTTGATTCACTATTAATGGATACATTAACAGATTTTTCTTAGAATTTTACTAGCACAAAGAATACTTTGACAAATATCCTAATATGAATATCATTGTACACTTGAGCAAGTAAATGTTGTGTATGTACACATTGTTTTAAGTGACTGAGTCAAAAATACATGCAATTTGAAAAGTTGACAGATACCACTAAATTGCCTTGTAGAATGGGTGCACCAATTTTCATTTCATCTAATCACATACAGCAGTCTCTGTTTCCCCACTTGGTCAAAATGCAGCATTACTAACATTGTTTTGTATGTAGTCAGTGATATTAGCAAATTTTGGCATCTTAATATTTTCTATTGTTTCTTCATATAAATTATTAACATGTCCTCCATTCCTCTCACCTCTTAATAATTGTCAAGTATCTCTGTTTCTATTTTCAAATCATTGTTTTAGGACAATGCATTACTTCTGGAGCACCAGTTATATTTGCTGATTGTGATTTACACAGGAAGAATTACCCTTTTGGATCTTACAATTTCCATATTACTCTCTCTCATCTCCCATTTATTTATGCTGTCACTTGCTAATATATTCATTTATATTCCATCCATTTCCAAGGTTGATTTGAAGTGGCATATGATAAAACAGTAGGCATAAAGAAAAACAGCATTGAAATGGAAGGAAAAAATATCCTTAAAAAATTAATATTGTAACTTCAGCAGTAAATCTAGTTCTGGGATTCCTAGGTATCAAGGCCAAAAGAGCAGTCAAAATTTTGATTAATACATAACCAATAGAAAGAGAAAACAAAATTAATATGGAGATAAACCTATGTTTTCCGATGTTCAATTATTTAATGATTGTTTCAGGTATGTATTAACAGTAGAACATACTGTGTCCTCAAGATTTATTGGTCACAGAAGGCAGAGATTTTCTTTATAAGATTGCTTTAAAAATGAGAGAAATACAACTGAAAATACCATTCACAAAAGGCATTTTTGCAAGATAGAAGAGCTTAGTTATTACTATTAGATATTAACTTGAATAGAAATCATTATATTTAATGTATTCCCTAAATACATAAGCTCACTGCTATTGTTGTATTGAATTTCAGATCTAAAGAGAAAAATGTGTGAAATGTGCTTAATTGTCTAAGCAAAGGAATGCTGATGATAATTATGATAAAGATAATTATAATTTATCTTCATACAAATTGGAGCTGCCCTTTTTGCCACTTGCACTTGGATCCAGTATTAATTTTTTCCTCACAAGGACATGAAAACTTCAGGTAAACCAGCTGAGAGGAGTTTGGGAATGGAAGTGACATTTCCAGGCATTAGGGTGATCCAGTCTCATCGACCAACTCTATGGCCTCACCCCATTGTTCCTTTATGTGTGTCATCTTTATGAAACAGATCTCACTTTCTCTTGTCACACAGGTCATGGTGTTCTGTGATGAATGACTTGCTCCTTTTAAAAAATAATTTATATTGGGGTCCTCCCTGGTGGCACAATGGGTTAAGTCTCAGCACTATGAAGCTATCCGCAGCGACTGCAGCACGAGTTTGATCCCCAGCCAGGGAGTTTCCCACATGGCGCAGCAGACCTCTCCTGCCTCGCCTGTTGCTCCCCTCAGCCGTGTACTTCAGTGATCTGCCTGTTCTGCCCCCCACTCTGTCTCTGGTGAATCCTCTCACCACCCCATACCTCTGGCCTACACCCCAGTTCCTGTATGCATAAATAAATAAATCTTTTTTTTTAAATAATTTATCTCAGGGCCTCCCTGGTGGCCTAGGGGTTAAATCTCGGTGCTATCACCAAGAGGGCCTGAGTTCAATCCCCGGCCAGGGAGCTGACCCACATGACGCAGCAGACCGCTCCTGTCTACATGCTGCTCTCCACAGCAGTGTATTTCAGTAAATGCACCTGTTCTGCTCCCCACTCTGTCTCTGGTGAATTCTCCCCTCCCCACACACCCTCTGGCCTATACCCCAGTTCTACACACACACACACACATAAAATGTTAAAATAAAAAATAATTTATCTTCTAATACTTTCCACATGTTGGTCAAAGACAACATGGTCAGAGTAGAAACTCCTATGAGGGAGGGATGAGCCCAGAGAATGGGAAGGAAGGGGGAGAAGATGGAGAGGAAAATTAAGAAAGAGAAAGAACGGGGACTAGAAGGCAATATCCAGTAAATACCAAGGTGTTTTCTTCTCCTGTCAACTTCCGAGCTTATGTTTCAACAAGAACTGGCTATTCACAAAATTCTGTTTTGGGTTTCTTCCTCTGGAGACTCAGATAAAACTGCAGTGTTGGGGAGAGAGGATGCCACTTAGTTTCCATGGAAACGCCTCTCATTCCATACAGGCACCTCTATCATATCTTAATCAGCATGTTGTTAATAAGATAATTTGATGCTGAATTATAAATATGAGTGATGAGAGGAAAGCAAGGCTTGGTGGTCGGGAGCTATGTGGAAGGCACAGTGCCTCAGAGGAGAGCAGGGGCCAGATGGGCCTGGATGGATTGTGGCCCAAGCTCATCTCCATCCCGCTGTTCCGTGAAGCATGATGCCCAAAGCGGAGGCGCCAAATTGCAATAGATCAGGATTTGGATTTGGGCTTTGCCAAATAGTCCTGTGACCTTGGGACATTCCTTAAAGTCTCTGGGGCTCATATTTTATTTAAGCTTTGAGATGAGGATAACAATGCCTCCCATACAGGATGTGTCAGGTCTACTAAACAGCTTAAGACCACGAGGTGCCTGGCACGTGGACAGAACTCTACTTCATATTCAATAAATGTTCACTCATCCTTTCCTGAGAGAATATTTCTCTCACTTTTTCAATTATTAATTTATTCAACAGCTATTTTCCGACAAGCTCTAGGATTTCAGGCACTGTGCTAAGCACTGATGATAAAAGGATGAGAAAGAGAAAAAGGTGAACTCTAGTTGCCTATGACAGAATTATTTATTATTGTTGTTTTATTTTCAGATTCTATTTCTAGAATGATTGAGGCACCAGATGCCCTGGGATTAGATTAGAAGATGGTCATTTCATTTCCATCACAAGAAATGACTCCACACTGTTACAATGTTGCTTCTTTCATCTAGAATACTTTTTTCACCTTTGCTTTCCCTAAAAGTTCTCCAGAGTTCTTCCAAGGCCAATAAGCATACAGATGCTTAGAGCTGAGTTGATAGTATAGAACTAAAAAGACACGGTCTTTGCTCTCAGAGACTTATAATCTATTTTGATAACCCTGGCTTGGCACCTAGCACACAGAACCTACTAAATAGTGTATGCTTTTTGAGATATGCAAATGAATGAAGGTCACAAGCAACTGAGAGTGTCCAGGAGACCCCATTGGGCACCATCACAACAGTACTGAGTCAGCAGGTCCAATGGCTCCAGAAAGATGAGGAATGTTAATTCCCAACTCTGGGCACACTGAGGAGATTAAAATATTACTAAGTTAATTGCCAAAATTTTCAGAAACTCACCAGATTCTTATGTACAGAATATTCTAAATTGAATATGACTGTGCTAAAAAGGGTCAGAGTGAAGCCACTTCAGTTTTCCCTGGGTTCCTTTGGAGGTTAATAGAAGGAGTGCTACCTTGGGTAGATCTGGAATGAATGCTATTTAGGTCCAGTACTGTTAACTTCAGCCTATTCCATTAGGCAAAGGTTGCTATGAACAGTATCATCCAACACTGGGACACTTTAAAAAATAATTCATGTATGGTATGTACATACAAGAAGCACTGAACTATCCAGTTCAGTGACTGCCACAAAACAAATACACTCATGACAACCCAAGCCTAGAGGCAGTAAGAAAGCTTTACTGTAAAGCAGAGTCTCCCCCTGCACTCCATCCCAGGTTCTGTCTCCCTCAAGTTTAAACATTTCTTGTGTTTGTAGTAGCATGGATTAGTTTTGACTATTTTTATATTGATATAAATGAAATCATAGGTATGTGCTCTTCTTTGTTTTTTTTCTCTCACTTAGTATTATGTTAGGAAGATCCATTCTCATCACTGTGTTTAGTTGATCATCCATTCTTCTTGCTGTATTTCATTGTTGTCACTATACTACAAATAATAATTTTTACTACACTTTACTACTAGTGTTACTCTGAGAAATTTAATATACATACTTCAGTGAAGAAAATGTATGTTTTTCCTTTGGATGTATATCTGGAAGTATTCATCATGGGCATACATATGCATCTGTTTAGCTTTGGTGGATAATTACCCAAATGTCTTTCAAAGTGTCTGTATGAATTTGCTCTTCTAGTAGCAAGGTGAAAGGGTTCCTGCCACTAATTCTTAGTTTCTTTATCATTTTAGTCATTGTAACTTGTTTGTATTGATAATTGATCACCTTTCTGTGATGATGAATGAAGCTGAACATATATTTATATGTTGGTTATGAATTTGATTAGCTTTTAGGAATAACATGCTCAAGTCTTTTGCTCCTACTATCTTGTAGGAGCTACAAGGCTATCTTGTCTTGTTTGGAGATGTTTGTTTTATTTGCTGGAATTCTTTATATATTTGGTATCCACAAATTATTGTTTAAATACGTATGTTGAAAACATTTCTTCCCACTCTGGATGGTCTTTTCATAATTTTTATGCTATCTTTTGATAAACATAAGTTCTTGATTTTAATAAGATTTATTTTAGATTAGCTCTTTTTAATTTGTTTTTAAGAGATTGTTGCTTACTACAAGCTCAGGACACATGTGATAGTGAAAATGGTGCTATAATACTTTAGGAAAAGTGACATAAATTGGATGGTCCTGAACATTTCAAAACATCTGTTCATTCAGAGCTCGTTCTCCCTGCTTAGAGTTATACCAGACCTGATTGCACATAAAGGATGTGGAGAAAAAGGAACTCTTCTACACTGCTGGTAGGAATGTGAACTGGTCCAACCACTATGGAAAGCTGTATGGCGATTCCTCAAACTGCTAAACATGGAGCTCCCATATGACCCAGCAATCCCACTTTTGGGAATTTACCCAAAGGATACAAAAACACTAATCCGAAAGGATACATGCACCCCTATGTTCATTGTGGCACTGTTCACAATAGCAAAGGTATGGAAGCAACCCAGATGTCCAAAAATAGATGATTGGATCAAGAAGATGTAGTACATATACACAATGGAATACTATTCAGCATTCAAAGAAGATAAGCACATGCAATTTGCAGCGACATGGATGGAATTAGAGGGGATCATACTCAGTGAAATAAGCCAGAAAGAAAGAGAAAAATATCGAATGG
>PVIJ01009144.1:0-68782 GCA_004024925.1 Scalopus aquaticus | reverse complement strand
GGATGGATTTCTTAATTTCTTCTTCTTCAGATTGGGTGTTTGCATAGAGGAATGCTACTGACTTTTGTGCATTGATTTTGTATCCTGCTACTTTACTGAACTGGTCTATTATTTTGAGTAGTTTTCCTATGGAGTTTTTAGGGTTTTGTATATATATTATCATATCGTCTGCAAATAGAGACAGTTTAATTTCTTCCTTACCTATTTGGATCCCTTGAATGTCTTTCTCTTGTCTAATTGCTCTGGCTAGGACTTCCAGTATTATATTGAAAAGTAATGGTGAGAGTGGACATCCTTGCCTTGTGCCTGATCTTAGGGGAAAGGCCTTCAGCTTCTCACCGTTGAGTGTAATATTGGCCGTGGGTTTGTCGTATACGGCTTTTATTATGTTGAGGTACATTCTCTGCATTCACACAAGAGTTAATTACTTCCAAAGTGACCTAATTAACATCTAGAGAATATGGAGTTGCTGGGAAAATAAATTCTCTGCACCTCTTACAAACTAACTCAGTTGGACACATTTTATTAAGTTTGTTTTTCTTTAATAATCATTCTTCCAATGAACTAAGAAACATCATAATACAAAATATCTTAGTACAAAACTAGACAAGGCTGTGTTTGGATGATGTTAAAAAACTCTGTACTTAATGTATGTTTAAGACTAGCACATGGTAATACCTTTATTGAGTCTTCCATTTGTACATTTGTTGCATGTAATTTAATAAAAAGACATATTTTTAGAGTTCACTTGTGTTTTGAAATAAAGGCCTTCCTTCTCTTCCTATATTTTACAATCTGGGATGCAATAAATATTTTGGAAGTTTAAGCATACTAAATCCATTTAGCCTTTGCAACATCTCATTGTCTATGTTTTCCAGTTTTATATTGATTCAGAAGCCTCTATTAATGTTTCTGAAATCTGAGAAAACAAAACAGTAAACCATTTCATTTTTTTATTCTCTGTAAATGTCATTACTCATAAATGTCAAGATAAACTTGCTTTGAGTGGTATGCAATTTACCATGTCACATATTATTGACATCACAGAATAATAGCATGAGTTGCATTTGGAGATACCTAAGCAAGCCTTTCTTATACATAGAACTCTCAGAGCAAAGATAAATCTATTTACTTTTTTGGCAAGAGAGTGGGTTATGAAACGTGATATAAAGCATTTTTAATAAACGATACACTGAATTCAAAATGTCACATCCTTTTGTTTCTAGCTTCTCTACTGAATATAGACATTGTGAAATTATGTTCAGTCTAGGACATCATATATTCCTTGTAACTGAACTATGTTTGTTTAACTATAGTCACTGTGAAGTGATTCTAAAGTTTGTAGAAGACACAATGTCTTCAGATCAAAAATTTAAAAACCGTATTTTAAATTTAGAGATAAAGTATTTATATTTTAATGTCATTGCTAAATAACCTGAATAGCAATAAAACAGGAAAATATATATCTAAAGCAGACTAAGAAAAACACATAGTTCCTTTCGTTGTGGGCTAAACTGTGTTCCTCCAAGTTTCAGAGGGTGAAGCCATAACTCCCCATGTCACTACATTGGAGAAGGGGCTTCAGAAGAGATAGATAAGGTAGGGCCTCCCTGGTGTCCAGGGATTAAAGTCTCAGCGCTATCAAGCTATCGACAACCACTGTGGCAGCAGTTCCATCCCCAGCCAGGGAGCTTCCCACATGGGAGGCAGCAGACCTCCCCTGTCTCGCCGCTGCTCCCCTCAGCAGTGTATTTCAGTCAATCTACCTCTTCTGCTTCCCACTCTGTCTCTGGTGAACCTCTCACCCCCTACCCTCGCACCTCTGGCCTACACCCCAGTTCTGGTATGCATAAATAAAATAGATCTTTTTAAAAAAAGAGAGAGAGGGCCTCCCTGGTGGCACAGCGGTTGAGAGCTGCACTGTGGAGCTGTCGGCAGTTCACGATGCGAGTTCGACACCCAGCCAGGGAGAATCCCACATGGCGCAGCAGACCTCTCCTGCCTCGCCCGCTGCTCCCCTCAGCAGTGTATTTCTGATCTGCCTGTTCTGCTCCCCACTCTGTCTCTGGTGAACCCTCTCGCCGCCCCACGCCTCTGGCCTGTACCCCAGCTTGTATGTATAAATAAATAAATCTTTAAAAAAAATAAAAATAAAAAAAGAGAGAGAAGATACAAGCCTGGGATCCGGATCCAATAAGAAGAGAAAGAGCCACCAGGGAGGCAAGTGACAAAGCGAAGAACATGTGAGGACAAAGCAGGTGGCCTTCTGGGAGCCAAAGACAGAGGTCTCACAGAAACCAGTCCTGCCAACACCTTCCAGCCTATAAAACTGCGAGAATTTCTGGTGCAAGCCAGTCTGCGGTGCTGATACTGTAGCCTCAGCAAACTTATTCACTCTTCTATTTTCCTTGATATATAAATATTTTGGCTAAGAGTAACCCCTTCATTTATTAAACAATCTCATTAATTAAAATTACTGATTTATAACTTAAATTAAGAAATTTCTATCGAATTAAGTCCATGTCAACTCAATCAGTGTCATTGGGTTAGCAAATTTTATTGAATGCCAAACACTGTTCAGGTATCATAATGTATTGTAGAAATACCAAGGTTGACCAAACACAATCCTTGTGCTCCAGACATTGGCGCCCTGGAGGAAACTGACAAACTTCCACTATCTGTGTCCACTGCTGCCAGCTGTAACCAGGGCCAGAACCTTAGTTTAAATGTAAGGTTTATTAATGGATGATGTGGAAAAATGGCGGGGGGTGGGAGGGTGGGGAGGGAGATTGAGAGCCTGCGCAGCCATAGGGGCATAAATAACAGTATTCAAGTTCTAGAAACCCTACAGATGTTCTCAGCAAATAAATTAACAGGAGGTATGAGAGTCACACATCCTCTTTCCACATACTGCCCACTCTGCAATGGTAGCTCCGAGCTTCTCTCCCTCCCCCCACTCACCCTCTCCTCCCTCCCCCTTCCCCCCACCCTCTCCTCCCTCCTCCTTCTTTTCCCTCCTCCTCCTCCCCTTCCCTCCCTCTCTAATGCTTGCTGGCCTTCAGACTTGAGACCCACATGGAGAGAGAGTCAGAAACAAAGATGTGTAGCTTTCTAGGCCACAAAGGGAAGCCTCAGGAAACGCACTGGGAGACGGTGGTTCTCTTCAGTTTCTGGCATTCCAGTTGTTATAAATATCTATTTAAGGGCACAAAATGGAGTAGAAAAGGACACAAGGGACCACGGAGATGGATCATGGGTGAATTGGTGGTGGGTTACCCAAGGGGAATACAAAATGTAAAAGATATAAATAACAATAAAAATCTACTCTATATATTAAAAAAAACTTTCTATTTAAGTCATAGTTTTAGTCTAGGATTCATTTTTGCTTGCAAAAACCCCGTAGAGAATCTTTTAAAAAGTATCCTTCATTTGATGTGACGATATAGGTCAAATAGTACAGGTGGGGAATATTCCTTTTGGAACTCACACGGATTAGGAGAGGTTACTTGTGCCTTTCAAAAGAAGCGCTTATTGTGAGGCTACAGAGGAATAAAATCACCAAACAGACAAACAAACAAACAAAAAAAAACTGCTAGGATGAAAGCTGCAGTAATGCCCAAGTCCCTACATTTAGTTGTGAGCAAATACGAATCACTGATTTAGGGAATATAGTTTCAACAAAAGGCTTGGAGTGAAGAATAATTCTGCTTGAGGTTTGCATTTCAGATGCCTGGGAAATGAAATTCAAGAATGTTAGCATACTGATGGCTCTACACAAATTAGAAGAGTCAGTGGACTGTAGTTAGGGAATCAGGAATCTCTGCACAGAAGTTGTAGTTGCTTTT
Organism: Scalopus aquaticus; assembly: GCA_004024925.1. Taxonomy (NCBI): domain Eukaryota; kingdom Metazoa; phylum Chordata; class Mammalia; order Eulipotyphla; family Talpidae; genus Scalopus; species Scalopus aquaticus. The sequence continues at coordinate 64,937 of PVIJ01009144.1, read as the reverse complement.
CTGTATTCATGATAGGAGAGAATAAGTGCCCGACCCAGTAATGGTGTGTGGGGGGAGACAAAAAGGAATCAGCTTACAGGACAATCCTGGGCAATGACAAAAATGAACAATGGACAGTGGTCAAGTGGTAGGAAGAAGCAGCTTAGAGGAGGTAATGAAATAAACCAATGGTTGAAATGAGAAGTTCAAGGAGGGACTCACCTCTTGCATTTGAATTTCTCAATCTATAAACTGGGGATAATACTCTCAAGTTCTTTTTGAGGCAACAGGCAATGAGTAAATACAGAGAATTTACAATGAGTAAATACAGAGAGTAGTATTAGTTCATGGATTGTGGACAGTTTTCTCTGAAGCTGTTACCAAACAGCTCATAAACACACATAAGACTCAATAAGAAATTGGGTTCAAATCAAGCTGTAATTTAACCTTCAGGCTCCAGTGTCCATCAGGATATGGAGCTGGGATCTGGAACTGCTTAAATCCTACTACTCATTTTCATTTCCTCTTTTCAGCTCATGAAATGTGGGCACAGACATTTTTAATGCAGGACTAAGAGAGACAACTACTTCTCAATCTCGCAATTTTTTTTTAAAGATTTATTTTTTATTTATACATACAAGCTGGGGTGCAGGCCAGAGGTGTGGGGCGGCGAGAGGGTTCACCAGAGACAGAGCAGGAGGCAGAACAGGCAGATCAGAAATACACTGCTGAGGGGAGCAGCGGGCAAGGCAGGAGAGGTCTGCCGCACCATGTGGGATTCTCCCTGGCCGGGCGTCGAACTCGCGTCGCCGCTGCCGACAGCTCCACAGCGCAGGGCTTAACCGCTGCGCCACCGGGGAGGCCCTCAATCTCGCAATTTAATCTGCACAAGCATCTAGAAAATAATTTTTTCTTCCTTTTCTCCACCCCCTCTTACTTTCTCTTCTTTTCCATCTCCCTTCCTCTCCCTTCTTTCTTCTTCCCTTCTTCCCTCCCTCTCTGTCTCTTTCCTTTTTTTTCTCTCTCTCTGCAATTTTATTGACTTTTTTCTTTTTGATAATGCTACAAATGACCCCAATGACAAATCAAGTGTCTAGGATGACTTAGGAAAACTGATTTTCCTTTTCAGTGGTCTCCATCACTTGCTCCTCTGTTCCCCTCTCACTCCCTGCCCCCCTCACACACATCAGTCTCACCCCAGTACTATGCTTTCTTCTCATTTCTTCTTACTTTCTTTTCTTCTTCCATCATTCCTTTAAGAACTCAAGAAATCTACCATACTATTTTTAAAGCTCATCTTTGAAGGGGAGGACGCCATGAGGAGTGTGTTATCACTATGCTATCTTTCAGATGAGAACACAGTGGCAGAGGTAGTTTACCTTGTCCCAGGCCACACATTAATAAAAAATCTGTGCTTAGTGGATAAGTTGTATAAACTAAGCCTGTACTTGCTGGTTAGTGTTTGGAATCCCTTATTTGAAGAAAAGCTTAGAATTTAACTCATAATAGGCTGGTGTTATTCAGGCAAATGCTTCCAGGGCATCGTGAGAGAGCTGATAACGGAGCAGGCTACTTCTATGCAGCCGGTTGTCCTGACTCTGTCACTAAAACAGGACACAATAGGTTTGTGTCTATGTTCCCAACCGGTTTTGACAACAATAGCGGTGTGTGCTATAGGGGGAAAAAAAAAAGATAGCACTAGCCCAAAATAATGTTCTTGCTGTTTGGGGTTATTTGTCCCCCAAAATGATGAACCAATTGTGCAAAAAGAATCAGAATTGGTGTGTGTGTGTGTGTGTGTGTGTGTGTGTTTTACCTGTCACAGCAGTCTGTCCTGCCAGTGTAAGCTCATAAAATGCCTGAAGTCTTTTCTTATCAGCCAAGGATAGTTTTGATTTTAAAGAAGGAAAACCAAGTGCAGAGCAAGATGCTCTGGAAGTAATGTAGTCACAAGCATTCTTAAAAGAATGAAAGCGATCACTTTTTCAATCTATATACAAATTTTCAACTCTAATAATTAAAAGAAAATCAGAATGCTAATGATTGTTAACAATGACTTCATGTATGCCTCCCTACTTCATGCCAGAGTACTCACGTAAAAGTTTAAGCTGCAGTCATTAAGGAAAAGGGTCATATCCCTCTGGAATGCCCCCCAAAATGTACCAAATTATTTTCTAAAATAGCCCAAAGCAGCTCAACTTGTTTCATATTGCTTCAGGCATTCTTAAATTCCTAACTGACAAGTGTTACGGAATTTAGCTGTAATCATTTTTCTCAGTCAAGAAAAAGTTAATCATTGCAAAAAATAGAAACTAGCTTCTCATATTTGCACAATTTAAAATGGAGAACAAAGGGCACAATGCTCTCCAGATAATAGCTGTCTTTGACTGAAACTGTTAAATAGTGCTGATGAGAGAAAAGTAACAAAACATTTCTTCAGACATTTCTGAGTCTAGCAGGCTCACCCTTTGCAACAGCAGCACCTGGGAAAAGAACTGCACTGGTGACTATATTAGGGGGGAAATTATACTTTTGTGCAGACTTCTGAAAAACGTTAATTCACTAAGAATCAGTTGAAGATAATTTAATGTGGTTGACTGAACATGAGTCATTTGAAAAAACTAGAACTCACACTAACATGGAGAAAATCCCATGTTTTCTATATTCTCTGACAGCCCAGAGCCTGAGTGTGGTGCATTAGTGTGTGAGGAACACAATAGCCAGTAGCAATAAAAGGGATTTATTTTCTCCTATTCACTTAGGATTGAAAGGATGTTAAAGCTCTCACATGTTTTCCAGTCCAAGAATATTCCTTAGAGAGACAAACACTGACATTCAACATAAAATACTAATATCATCTTGAGAGCTCACTCGCCAGTTATTCTATTGTTTTCAAACTATTCTTCATTTTCTGTCCATTATTGTTGATGCAAAAAAAGGCCATCTTTTAAGTTGTTCTCATTGTTTGTAAAGTTTGTTATGGACACTGCTGCATAATTCCGGTACTTTTTCCAAACAGTGGGTCATCAAAATCCAGAAGCTGTATGACCATTCGCACATGGCTGCTGATTCTACCATTTAACTACCACCAATTTCCTCAACAGTCACATTATTATATGCCAATTGGACAGCTAAACTCCATCTGTAATGCCACCTTTCTTAGATGTTTTTAAACTTGTAAAACATAAGGGTTATCATAGAAATTCAAATTTATAATTTATGTATTCATTATATATAGAATATACTCATTTATAATATATAATTTATATTTATGTAGAAACACAAAATTAATTTCAAAACCAATACAGAAAACTGAGCTCCTGCTAGCAGCTCCTATGGTGACTATTCCATCACTGGTAATTAACTGAATAGGGCATTTTTTCTGACTTCTAAATGCCTTCCAGTTTTAAACACTCCCCACATTCCCTACTGTTATGACCTGGGTCTAAGAGAGCTTCATCTTTTGTCTGGATTATCACAAACTGTCTCTCAACTAGGCTGCCTGAATCTTCCCTTATCGCCTTACCACATAAATATTTAATTACGCTAAGTCTAATTATTGTGAAAAGTGAAATGAACTAACTTGAAGCACAGAGATTCTTGAATGCTTGAGCTAAGCCTACCACCAGTCTGAAAATCATTCAAGACTATAAGCATGTGGTTGCTTTGCTCTTCTCTCTTCAAAGACATTGATCAACAAATGATACATACTTTTTTGAAGAGCTTGAGAAAATTTGGGAAAGAGCATGACATACAGCATCATTTCATGTACATTCATTGCAGGTTTTATTGTTCGCTAGGTCATGACCAAATCGAATGGAATCACCTCAGTTTGCTATATAAAATATTTCTCCCATTCTGTCTATCTATGTCTAATTATGTTTCATCTCTAGTAAATACTGCAACATTCTATCTTGAAATATATCCTAAACAAGAATCAAAGTGCATATATTTAAATTGTGTATTTGTATCGTCAGGTTCCTCTTCAAAATAGCTTGTGTAAGTTTCCAGCTAACAACTGTAATAGATTCACCCCCCCCCCAACGTAGGTACTTTCAATATATGCCAGACTGCCCAAAATGTTAACAAAAACAAACAAACAAACAAGCAAACTGATGTTATTTGCACTTATGTTACTATTTAAAAGACTGATCATATTTCACAATTTTATTTATTATTGTTCTCTGTTTACTAGGGCTCGTGTCCTTTTTTTATAGTTTTATTAGCTTATAAGAAAAATCTATGTCTATCGAATTTCTGTCACACAAAAATTACAAAAGTATTTACCTATTTATGAGCTGATTTAAAAGTATTTATTAATCCATCATTTATCAGCTGATTTAAAATTTCACATTTGACACACCCCTTTTTTGAAGATTTAAGTATTTGTTCATAAAACCTCCTTTTCTAAAATAAAGAGATATGACTATCTTGTCTATTTTTGCCCTTTGGAAAGAAACACTTAACTAATTTTAATTCATTAGTTAATTCAGAAATTCTCAAATTTCATAAAAATTCCAACTTCACCTTAGAGTTACATTGAACGCATGGGTCTTTTTCTATTCTGTTTCTTAAGTCAACACTAGATTGTTTAATTCTGGAAATAGTTACTATTTATCTTCAAAATTCATTTCATAGTTGCCCACTTTGGTTTTATTTTTAAACACTACCCGATTTTTTTTTTTATGTCACCACCGAGGACCCACAGCCTTCCAACTAAGATTCTGTATCTCTGTTTTGTAACTGATCATATTACCAAATTGTCCTTTCAAATCACCTCTCAGTTTGCTGTAACAAGCAGTAAATCTATGATTCTGTGAAAAGCAGCACTGAAATGTTTCTGAAGGAAGAAGTTTGGGAAAATACGGTACTATTCTTATAAAAGTGTCGATCATCTCATAAGTTTGTTGACTGCCTGTAAATCCAGTTTTGCTTTGTGTTTTCTATGACGATCATTTTTTCAAATGCCCAACTACGACTCAAGTTTGGTAGGTACATAACTAAGTTACAATGCAGTTGGAGCTGGCAGAGTCATCAAATGTAAATAGAGGATGCCAGATAAATTTAAATAAACAACATTATGTGTATGTACATAATATCTAATACGAATTAATATTTAACTGGAACCCCATATTTTATTTGGCAATCCCAACCTGATACAAGGTCGTGCCATTCAGTTTTGACTTTAAGTTTGGATGTTTATATTTTTTAATTTGTCTTGTGTATTTTAAAATTAACTTGAAGAATTAGGAAACATAATGGACCAAGGTCATGGACCATGGGTGATTTGGTTTGAGGTGCCTTAGGTGGTAATACCTGACATGGGTAAACAAATATTACCTCAATTAAAAATAAATACACAGGGCCTCCCTGGTGGCACAGCGGTTAAGCGCTGCGCTGTGGAGCTGTCAGCAGTGGCGACAGGAGTTCAACTCCTGCCAGGGAGATTCCCATGTGGCGCAGCAGACCTCTCCCGCCTCGCCCACTGCTCCCCTCAGCAGTGTGTTTCTGTTGATCTGCCTGTTCTGCTCCCTACTCTGTCTCTGGTGAAAACTCTTGCAGCCCCACGCCTCTGGCCTGTACTCCAACTTGTATGCATAAATAAATAAATCTTTAAAAAAATAAAAAAAACAAAGTTTGTAAAAATAAATACACAAATAAATTTAATAAACTAAAAAGAATTATAATTTCATTCCACTGAAAAATTGTTCCATAAAGTGCACTTAAAAAATTGAAGTTGATAAATATTTAATATATATGGTTATCCCAACAAAAAGCTGAAAAATCTTATGGGTCACAAGATTTCTATTTAAAGTTACTAAAACTCAAAATCAGAGGAACTATTATTTTGTCATGCCACTTAACACCCCTGGAAAGAACAGTAACAGTGCTCCTGTGTTGATAAAAGTTTGTTCTGGAAAGTCCAGAGAGCAAATAATCAAAGAAGAATGCTGAAAAGGCCCAGAGCAATATTGTCCTACATGCATTTTGGGTTTATATGCCAAATATTTTTTCAGGGGATCAGTCAGAGATGATCTACTCCGACAACAGCACCTTCAGTCAGAGCACACTTAGGCATTCACAGAATGTAACAATGTACTGTATTATTAAAAAAAAAAAAAGTCCTGTCTGTTTTTGAATGAAAAGAAAGGGGAAAGAGAAGTGCAAAGAAGATACCAGATCTCAGAATGTCAACCATTTAGAGAAGCAAGTTTAATCTTGGAAAGGGAAATTTCATTTCATTGTATTATACTGCAGAACCAAAGTGGGAAAGAATAATGTGAATTCTTCTCTCTTCTTGGGAGATTTGTTTAATCTCATTTCACATCATAATCTTTTATATAGTACCTTTTCAACACTATTTCTTTATATCTCGTTCCATTTATTCCCTAAAATTCAACACATGTTTGTTCTTTAGTATTTCGATGCCCTTCTGTGTTTCTTGTTAAAATTAATTCCTAAAAATGTCTAAAATGGTATCCATTCTTCCTCAGCCTTAATGGAGTTTTTCAAAAATTGACAGAAAAGAGGGAGAACGTAGTTGTTCCATAAAACAGCTGAGAGAAAGTGAAATTAACATGAATATCCCTTTTTTGAGCAACAGGAAGCTTAGCAGCTGCCAAAGGGCACAGTCTAATTTAAGTCACCTTCCATAAACTTCACGCAAAAAGAACAGAAATAAATTGGATTGAGTCACTTGACTCAGCACAATCTTCTGACTTTATGTTCTGTTGTAATTTTCCACAACTCTACTGTCTGCTGACCAGTGTTCCCTTACGTTTGCTATTTGGGAAGTAAGAAACCTGGGGATAATTGTTAGATTGTGCGCATTTTGGTTTAATCCGATCTACTCAGTAGTGGGCATATAGTATATAATATTCCATAGTATGACTATGCTAATTCAAGAGTTCAATATGCAGTAGATGTATGTATGTTCCATTCCTAGATTAGAAGATGTTATTCTCAGTTACTATCACTTAACAGTCTAATCCCATATTCTGAAAGATTAATAATTTGTCTGTACAATTTACCAGGAAAATAATATTTTTGAACAGCCAGCATAGCTGACTTCTCAACCCCTTAATATATCCACATGGTGATAGAGTTTCATAAAATCATTTAGTATTATATTTTTTATTCATTGAAAAAATTTAATATAATACATGTGTTATTAGAAATAATTGTTTTTTTTTAAATATCTATCTCTTTGTTTTTTTTTAATTTTTTAATTTTTTTATTTATACATACAAGTTGGGGTACAGGCCAGAGGCGTGGGGCGGCAAGAGGGCTCACCAGAGACAGAGAGGGGAGCAGAACAGGCAGATCAGAAATACACTGCTGAGGGGAGCAGCGGGCAAGGCAGGAGAGGTCTGCCGCGCCATGTGGGTTTCTCCCTGGCCGGGCGTCGAACTCGCGTCGCCGCTGCCAACAGCTCCACAGAGCAGCGCTTAACCGCTGCGCCACCGGGGAGGCCCAGAAATAATTGTTTGAATAAAATAATAATACCACTCTTGTTTCAATTTTCATAGGCATTTCAGAGGTGTGTTTATACTGGTTATGATTTAATCATATACTCTTTTAAAAGGTTTACTGAACAACTTTTTCTTTATTCTTTTTTTTTTTTTTTTAATGGAGGCAACATTGGCTTACATTAGTGTTGGCATTGTGGAAGTACAGGTTCCCCCCTCAGGTATTGCCACCTTAGTGCTCCCTCCAACATATCACCCATAGCGCACCGCCACAGCATACTGTTCTCCCTCCCCAAGTGTTCTCCCTCCTCCCTATCTCCTCCTCCACCCCGTCCCACTCTGGATGCTTCAGTTCTATAGCCAACTTTGAAGGATTAGTTTTCAAGCTTCTCTTCATCTGACCCTTAGTTTTGTTTCTCTATATTCCACATATTAGTGAAACAATCTTGTATTATCTTTCTCCTTCTGACTTATTTTACTTAGCATTATCCCTTCCAGCTTCATCCATCGCCACAAATGGCATGATATTTTGGATCACCAAGTAGTATTCCATCGTGTGTGAGTCTCACTGAGCCAATGAACATTTTAAAAATCCTTCTTAGAATCACTTCACATTTCATAGTTTTGAACTTATTCACGATATACTAGGAGAAAAGCTGAGTTGGACAGAGAAACTAACATTGGGTCTGGTGCCCTGGGCCACCCTGCCATCCTGCCATGAGAAACTGATATTGGGAAAATAAAAATACTGATAAATAAATAAATAAAAACTAAACTGATGATAGATAAATTGAGATAAGTATCTACGTGCCATCCAGTTGAACAGGTCATCTCAGTCTGCTGTGGCCGACTCATTCGCTGGCACACACTTCCTGTTGCACTTCTGGTTAGTCTTACAACCATTCCACACCGAGTGACGGCTACAATCTCAGGTCCACTGACCGACAGGCTTTCTCCTCCTTCCCCTCCCCCCCACAAGTGACATTGCTCCTCTCACTGTCTTGCCCTGGGTCAAGGGTTTTCCATGTATGCTTCCAAGTCACCCTGATCTGGTGGCAAAGTTGCTGAATTCACGGTCTGCTCCAACCTGCATGTCTACTGTGCCGACAACACTCAGGGCAAAGTGGGGGATGAGAGCTCTGCCCAGCAGAAACTCTACCAGTTCTGACCCCATGGTGGGAGTCAGGATTCTAACACGGCCCATCATTCCTGATTCCGGGTTTTCACACCCACACAATTCCTCACTTAAGTGTACACAGGACCTACAACTTGCTTCTGGCCCACAGGACACGGCCAATAGAATAGGGATTGTGCACATGTAAAGTCCCAGATCAGGGGCCTCACTGGTGGCGCAATGAGTTAAGTGCAGCACTATGAAGCTCTCCAGAGCCACTGTGGCACAAGTTCCATCCCCAGCCAGGGAGATTCCCACATGGCGCAGCAGACCTCTCCTGCCTCGCCCACTGCTCCCCTCGTATTTTGGTCGATTTGCCTGTTCTGCTCCCCACTTTGTCTTTGGTGAACCCTCTCACCAGCCCACACCTCTAGTCTACACCCCATCTTGTATGCATAAAGAAATCTTCAAGAAAAAGCCCCAGCTCAGCCTTTTTTGAGTTAATTAGATACACATCTAAATCTGATAAATTTGACTAAAATTATGTGATCAAATAATTTAGCAGCATGCCTCCCACTCTTATCCCAGATGACAAAGTCATTCATAATAGTTATAGCCCATAAACATTAATAAAGGAAATAGGTCCATATACGGCAGCGGGAATTGTGTGTGTGTGTGTGTGTGTGTGTGTGTGTGTGTGTGTGTGTGTACAACTGTCTTGAGTTAAATATAAACATAGCTGAAGCAAATTGTGAGAAAATGCTGAGAATATAGTAGTGAGAATATAGTATGTCTCTGATAGAGAGAAGGTCATTTCGAAATGACTTGAAGGGGCAGAATGGCTGGGTCAGTGTGTATGACTTGGTTGTACTCTGATCTGGCTCTACTCTGAACTTTTTTTTTTTTTAATCAGGACAAAAGCTTTATTTGTTGCTTTATTTTTTAGGTTTGAAGATAGGACATAAGTCTAGAGGGCCTAGAAAAATAGTGGGAAATACTGTATGATTCCTTCAAATACAGGAAAGACATTTTGATAAAATTCAACATTTATTTCTAAACTAATCAGGTATATAAGTAAACTTCTTTATCTGGTATATGTAACCTGAATAAAAATAATCTAAGAGTGTTACTTACTTTCTAATACAAGTGAGCTTTTGTAATAAAAAATATGGTTAGCTGCAGCTTTAAGAATTGACATTTAAGTAAACCTGAATTCTTGGTTCACATAGATACAGAAGCATAATTAAAACTCCAACTAAAAATATATTTACTACTTTTTGCTACGTTTGTTAAATATGTTACATCTTAAGAGTAACATTGACGGGGAGAGAGACATTTTTCCAGATATGTGTGTCTGTTATTCTTAAGAATCTCATTGCTTTTTATTGTCTTACTCATTTCTTTATATCTTAAAAAAAGATAAAATATGTCTTATAATGCTAAGTATTAAGTTCCAGATAAGACTTATAAATTCCCCATGTTCCTACTTAACTAGATAAAAGCATTTTTAAATTATTCACTTTTTGCTATTGCTATCTTCCTTTATTTTAAAGGCATTTTTCTCTGTATTGCTGCTTTATAGCATAAGTCTTAATCGAAAGTTACTTATTAAGTGCCCTCATGTGGATTGTTAGTAAAAAGATATACCAAAAACCATGTTATAGGAATTTTAAAGAAAGATGAATTTGTCTTCCGAGAACTTAGGATTCAAGTGAAGGAGGAGAAGAAAATGTGTTCTTATGGAAATGGAAATGCAATAGAGAGAAACATAATTGAAAAGATACATCAACAAAATGCCTAAAGAAAAGGGCAGATTAGGTGGATGGTTGAAGTGAGGGTCTGAGATATGCACCCAAAGTCTCATTATAAGATAATTGGCAGACTCACTGAATATTGGTATCTTGGAGAAGGAATAAACATCACTATACTGAAAAGTTATATGTAATGCAAGTGAAAGACCAATTTTAACAACAAGGGACTCTGCTGTGAAAGGCAGGCGACATTATGAAAAAGAAGGCTGATGCGGCTGACAGTGTTTTAAGAAGTGTTCTAGAAACTGGAAAACAGCGTACTGAGTTGGGGTTCCCAGGAATTAGTGCTGGGCCCCTGTTTTCCACTTGAGGTTGCTGTACAAAAATACCAAAAATTGGGTGACTTAAACCACAGACAATGGCCAAGTTTAAACTGTTTATCACTATTTGCCTCTTTTCACCAAATGAAGACTTGGTTTGCCAAGTTGCTTAAGCCAGTGGATTGACTAATGGTGTAAGTCCTTCCGACTTCTTTATCCTACCCGTTTATTCCACTTGCTCCCTTTCACTTCACTATTTTTCTGAAATCAGTTTACAGCTTTTCAGGACCATTTCCACTACACTGACTGAGATATTATCACTACAGCATTGTCTACCAAACTTGTTTCCTCACTTCTACTCCTGTAAAACACAAATTGATTTTAACACAGCAGACACATTAACCTCTTGAAAATGAAAATAAACTTGTGGCAGTTATCCACTTAAAAGCTTCTTAGTGGCTTTTCATTGCCAGAAGGCAAGATTCAGACTCTGGAACAGGACCCTGGGTACCCACTGTGGGCCCCTGTGGACAGGCATGAGTGCAGTCTCTGCCATCTCAGTGAACTCAACTCACATTCGCCTCCTTATTTTTCTCAAAGGCTTCTAGCACTTCTCGCCTCAGATCTCTTACCTATAGTCTTCTACCTGTCTGGAAGATCAAATCTATTCTCCATCTGCTCAAATCAACATTGATCCTCAGGTCTCAGCCTAAAGATCACGAAATCAAAGGTTACATGGATGCCCCAGTCCCAATTAAGTCTTCCTGTAATTCTTTTTGAGTTGTCTGTATTGTTCTTTCATAGAATTTATCATAATAACTGTTTGATCTTCATTTGCTTAATGTCTACTTGTTTACTTTTATCCAATGATAAGCTTCATGAAGAGGGCAGATATTTCTCCTGTTTCATTCACCTGCAACCTAAAAAAGTCAATGTCCAGTAGGCAGAAGGTAATTGGTGTGTTTTATTGAGTACATTAATTCGTTAAAATAAAAAAAGTGAATCGTGAAGATTATCCTAGCATCTACAAAATGTACATGGAGCTATAAAATAATAAGCAATGCCTTAATTTCTTTGCTATCAGTGTTCTAGTCCTCATATCTAGGCGATAACCACTTCAGTATTTTGACCTCTTCTCAATCCATGTGCTTCTACCAAAGTTGTTACAAGAGACATCTGGGAGGTATATGTATATGTGGAGTGTGTATGCGAAGGAGGATGAGAGAGAAGTTTAGCATTTGAAATAGAAAAAAACTGATCACACTAATTACCTGAAAGAACTCTTGTGTATCAATTAATAATTACATTTCTCTTTGTAATTCAGAACATGCTCTATAAATCTGTCCAGACCTATGAAGACCTCGCCAATCTGGGCCTGAAGCTCTGCTGTGTAACTGAACATGCAGTGGTAATAGGCTCATTTGCGCTCTGATTGCGAGGCCTGCTCCGTGGGCCCAGTTCTGCCACAACTGACACGTGCATAATTCCACCAGAAGCCAGTGGCAGTTTTGCATGATTAAAGATGGCAGAATCAGGGCCATACACACATTTCCATGCAAATGTGCTTGAGAAAATAGCATACAATACTTATGTAAACATATTTTGAATAAATAAACACATTCAGCTAAATTTTCCAACATCTGTTCAAGCTCATGGCAGCACCCCAAATTTACATACCTAACTATAAACAGGGTTTAATTTCATCCACCATATTATTAGATCATAGTAGCCTCTTAACTCTCGAATACATAATTTTCATGGTACAGATGATGTGAATTATCACTTACGAAATCCAACTACACTCCTTTATTACTTTAGACTTCCTCCGTAGTTTTTCTGTTAAAGAGAAGGGCACAGCAGAGCTATGACTGGGGGAAATTTTTATGTATATTCCAACTCAATTCATGTGTTATCAACGAAGAATTGAGACTTGAATTATTTGCATAACTGTTCCGCCAGTCATATACAAATGCAGAAATTCTAACCACAAGATGCATATAATACCCACTTAATGGCATAAACCTGCCATTGCTTGTAGTTTATGTACCCTAGAGTTCAAACAGTAGTCTAATGGCAGTTTTTTTCTTTGTTTTGTTTTCTGTTTTTATTTAGCATGCCCTTCTATAGTCTTCACCAGTTTCTGTCAAAACTTGTCTGGATATTTAACATATGATCAAGGTAAAAATAGCACATCTTGCTTTGAAAACAAAATTTCAGGACAAGAATCCCCCCTTCCTTCCAAAATAATGAACCTGAACCCCCACTATAAAGAAACTGGAGTAGACAAGGCAAAGATCTATTTGTTTCCTTGGTTAAGACCTGTTTTTAAAAAGATATTACTTTTGTAAAATATATTAAGGCTAGTTAAAAAAATGAATGAGTGGGAGTAGAATATGACACCCCAAAATATGCCACTTTGGCATGAAGATTATTCTCAGCTGAAAGTAATTTAGAAACAGCAAACTGCAGGGAATGCTCACTCTACTTTTTCTCTTTTTTGTTTCAAGGCAGATATACATTTTCCTTTTTCTGGAAACAGAATCTTATAAAATTATTTTCCAACAAATCTTACTCTATTAGTTTCCTCCCATATACGTATTTTCTCACCGTTTGCTACCTTAGAAAACTAAAACTGTTTGTATTTGCCCTCATTCTTCCACAAATGCATTGTTCTTTGTTGAAGATGGTATAAAAGCCAGAGTTCCAAACCACTGCTCTAAGTTACTCAGTTCCTCCTCATTTTAGGTCTCTCTAGTGTGAGGTGCATTGCACACACTAATAAACAATTTATTTTTCTCCAGTTAATCTGTCCTTTTGTTAAAAAGTCCCAACTGAAAACCTAAGATGGGTACGGGTAAAGTTTTGCCTCCTCTACACAAATAGTGTTTCATGCAAACTCTCTTTCCAATACTTATTCCTCAAACAAATTGCATTTCTTATTTGGGAATCTTGAAAATACGCATGATTCTAAGAAATCCAATTCTATCCTTAAAAATTAATGCATAATGTAAATATTACAACCAATTATGAAAAATAAGTATTAGAATTCATTTCAGGTAAGTCAAATTCACTTACTCCCTCACATTCAATGCATAACAATTTAGACACTCCACCGATCTTTGAGGAAATGTCTACTAAACATTTGAGAAAATGATTTTTATTAAACAGACATAGACCAATTTTCACAAAACTTACAATTTAGGAGGGATACAAACGAGACAGAGTATGTTGTGGCAGGTCTATGATATCCAAAATCCAAGTGTGTTCCCAAAAAGTTATAAGGTCTTACTGAATAAAAACAATTGAGTCTCCAGACATCTCCAACAAGGAACTAGGTATGGGAACAAGCTATCTGGGTACTTGCAAAACAGCCCCATCTGCTGGGTTAATACTACAGTGTGACTTTAGTTAATGAAGCAAGAACCAAAAATTTGTCCCAATTTTTTTGATCAATATATGTTTGAGATATCAAATAATTATTGTTGACTCAGTTTTTAAATATTGGAGTAATTTGTGACTCATCAATAGACAACTAATACAACACATGTTATCTGACAGTAAAGTTCTGCTTTAATTAAAATTAAAATATAAGTCACTGGCTTTGGGATTAATGGCCAGCAAAAGCTAGAAGAGCTAGAAGAACCCCACCGTAAAAGTAGAAAGCCTCAGTGAATTCTTAAAAAAGAGGTGAAATGACAGTAAACAAACTAGTACCGGAACTTGGAAGAAGTGGGCAGGTAGTTTGGGAAAAGCTATTGTCTCATATAAAATAGAAAAAATATCTTAATCTATTTGATTTGTATAAGATTTTCATATTAAAAGACTAGTTGTTTTAAGCATATGTGAAAGAATGGATAGAATAATTAGTGTCAAAAATGTACTTTTCAGTTTTAGGCAATTTTGAAGATACATATATCTATATAGATATCTATATCTATATAGATATATAAATAAATCAGAGATTGCTGGATCAAATTAAAACTTCATGCCCAGTCTCTCCCTAAAATACTTCGCAAATAAGAAATGGCTTCAAGGCAGAGATCAAATCCATAGCACTTCCAATAAAACATGGACTGAAGATTAAGATGTTAACCCTGTGGTTGCTTGTAGAAACTTTACTGAGATTTCAGAAAGACTTAAGGGCAGTCCTAGTTTGGCAACTAAGAATCTTAAGGACATGCTTACTAGACTCAATTTAAAAAGACTAAAAGGCTTCTAAAATTTTAAATGTGTTGATCACAGTAACTTAGTTCGGCCCAAAGCGTAAGAGTCTAGATTGAAATAAAACAGAACTGTAACTTTTGTCTAATAAGTGTTTCTGTCATAGAAATCCCATAAAATTTTTAAGTAAATTATACCACTTTGCATGAAAAAAAAAGAAAGAAATACATGCAATGTAAAAACAAAACAAAACAGGTTTTCATACCCTTAAATTTCCTAGAAATGGGATGCAGGCTGAGGAAGCTATTGAGCATTAAACAAGCCCAAGTCAGAGGGTAGACTTAGAGCCGGGAGGCTATTTTCCAGACAGTGGAACTGGACCCTAATTAAGAAACTATTTACATGTGCCCCATAGATTTGAACATTGCTATGAATCATTAATGATAATATATCTTTTGTTTCTTTTTTATTCCTTTAAGATGGAAATATTATCGTTACCCTATGCCTGTCCCATCACTGCTTACTGAGTAACTGGGGGCTGCTGGGCTAATGACCTATCTCCTTATGTTGTAGATCTCAGTTCAAGAGAAACTGTAGTCAAGGCAGTGAACCTACAAAAACACATAGAAGGAATCGAATACACACCTGGGAATGTTATAGGTAGACCTGTGGTAAAATCTGTTGTACAACCAATGGTATATTGAATTTTTAACTTAGGAGAAAGTATATTCATTATGTAATCAGAGCTTAACAAAATAAAAGCTTCTAAACAACAAATGTTGGCAAGGATGTGGAGGAAAAGAAATGCTCCTAAACTGTTGGAGGGACTGCAAACTGTTCCAACCTTTATGGAAAGCTGTATGGCGGATTCTCAAACAACTAAAAATGGAGCTTCTGTATGACCCAGCAATTCCACTTTTAGGAATATACCCAAAGGAAACAAAAACAGTAATTCAAAAGGTGACATGCACACCTATGTTTATTGCAGCACTACTTACAAAAGCTAAAACATGGAAACAACCCAAATGCCCCAAAATTGATGACTGGATCAAGAAAATGTGGTATATGTATATAATGGAGTACTATTCAGCAATCAAAAATGATAAACTAATGCAATTCGCAACAACATGGAGCTAGAAGGGATCATGCTCAGTGAAATAAACCAGAAGGTAAAAGAAAAATATCAAATGGTATCATTTATAGGAGGACTATAAGAGAGCCAAATGGGAAATCAGAGAGAGAAAATAGCACACAAAACATAACAAAAGCAAAAACGAGCAGACAACCACAAATAAGAGACATTCTATAGGGGAGGGGGAGGAAGAGAGTCCAAAATAGAGGAGAAAGAGCACAAGGGACTATGGTGACGGTTCATATATTGGTAAGGTGCTTATCTATGTCCTCTTTTCTTCAATTCATTAGAACAGTGACCTTCTTGGCATTTACCAAAGCTACTGCTGCTAAGCTGAGATGCAGCAAAGACGGACAGAAGACATGAGCAGCAAGACACTTAGACAAATCTATTTGTGAACTTTCATTCAGTTAATGAATAAACTGAAGTTCATAGGAGCTAAATTCTCTTTTTAAGTTCAAACAGTTGGATTCCCGTGTCACCCATCTTTTTATTATGAAAAAAGAAAAAAAAACAAAAGAGAAATGATATCAAGTAAACAAACAAAAACATGCACCTGTTGTGATTTGTTTATGAAAATTACAGTACTTGTCCTTATCATTGGCTTTTTCCTAACCCTGGATTCCCAAAACAGTTCATTTAGCCTCTTATTATTTAATTACACATTATTCAATATTCTGACATTGTTAATATTTTCTGCATTAATTTATGGAATATATATTCATTGAGTATTTATTATATGCAAGGATTGTGTTGGAAGTATTGTCCCTAACTTAGAAGGTCTAGATTCTATTATCAAACATACATTTGAATTTATTAATAATGGTGAAAATAATGAGTACCCATAAATAAAACATGCAAAATATGCTATATAAATGGTTGATCTCAGTAGTTACTAAACATCTGGGTATCCCTTCATTTGCATGCACCATCCTTCTCCCTAGAGATTACTTAATAATAAATAAATTAGACATATCACCGGACATGTAGCATAGAAACAATCATACCAACAAAGCATGCCAGCGTCATGATATGAAAGCATTTATGGCAGTAGGAAAGGAGTGGGCCCCGTGAACTTGCACGTATGTGCATCTGAAAGAAGAAAACCAGATTTGTTGGGCTATAAGGGTGATTTGGTGGAGAGCACACTATGGCAGTATCATATGAAGCGGAGGCCTCTACTTTCAAAATATGAACAATGTAAACCAACATCACATCAATTAAAAAAAAAGACTCCAACCTGAAAAGAGAAGGGTGAAAACACTTTTTAATGTAGAAATACAAATCTCTAGAAGGATTAAGGAGGATAGACTGATATGGTTTTGCTGTAGAGAGAAAGCTGAGAGGTGAAATCAGTTAGAAGAAAATACCTGAAGGCGACTGTACTTAGGAAATGATGGATTCTAGAACATATTTAGGACAGACTGTGAGTGAGACATGGTTGATTGGCTATAGTGGTTAAAGGAGAGTAAGGGGGAAAAGAATAAAACAATTTTTTTCAAGGAAAGAGTTCATTAATCTTTGCTTCCTAAATTGTGCATAATAATATTATAAATGTGTATTTATTGTGCTAGTCTCTGGCATATACCTAATAAAAAGTGGGCTAGGAATTATTCCAGATCTTTTTGCTGACTATATATGAAAGAACAGAATATAGATCAAATTCTTAGGTATTTTAAAGGGTATTTTATTACCTCTCAGTCTCTAATGAAAAGCTGTCGAAAGTAAGCCAGAAAAAAACAGAACATTTTTCAGTACCAAGCTATGGCTCTTCCACTATAAAGTTACTCAATTTATCCAGGTTTTGATTGATCTTATCCACAAAGGAGACAGAAAATCCTTCAGAGCAAAAAGAATTTGAGTGTGTTTCTGATCAGAGACTGCTCAGATTAATCAAGTTGTCAGCCACCCAGAACCATCATACTGATCGAGATGTTGAGAAACTTGGTAGAAAAAAGAACACATCTTTTTCCCTTGTCTCCATGAAATATTATAGACCTGTGAGGACTATTTTACATGAGCTGTAGTGATTTCCCCTATACTTACGACAAAAGTAAGATCTTTACCCAGTTTGGATAATTTTCATATAAACATTTTAATTTATGGATCTTTGATTTTTGAAAATATCTGGACAATTTTACTTTGTCAAAACAGCAACTGGGATCAGTTGACAAATGCAGGTAAGTGTAAAGCAAACCCAGGGGATCACGTGGGTGAAGAATTCCACATTACAGGGAACAGTGGTTTTGGACAAAACCCTAGTTGGTACTAATGTCGCCAAAGATTATGGAATAGTAATCATTTCTTCTTGAAGATCTCAGCATCACATTTCAAAAATAAACGTTAAACTTTGGGAGATGTAAACAAGTCTTGTGGACAACCAAAGAAACTGAAAGTAAGTCTTGGTGAGTTCTGGACCCTGACACGCCCACAAAAACGTAAGCCAGGCTCAGAACAGGGTATAGACAAGTCTACACTGATTCCACAAAGTGACCAAATATGCCTTTTGTTGAATGAACCACTCTACCTCCACTTTAATCCTCTTGCCTTCTGAATAACAATAAGACGCAAGATAACACATTGCTCCCAGATCTTGCATTTCTGAGTCCAGAACTGGCTTCTGCTTAGACTGCCTTCTTAGACTAACCTAGTGCAAAAGCAAACCTCTAGCACAGGCCGCTCTCTCCTCTCCTTCCTGGGCATGGCCAACACGCCCCTAAGAGCCCCTTTCACGTGGTGTGGCAAGTTAAACAAGCTTTAGTTTGACTATAAAATGTACCACATATATATTTTTTAATATATACTTTTATTGTTATTTATGTCTTTTACATTTTGTATACCCCTTGGGTAGCCCACCACCAATTCACCCGTGATCCATCTCCATGGTCCCTTGTGTTCTTTTCTATTCCATTTTGTGCCCTTTTCCTTCCCTCCCTTCCCCCCCCCCCCCCTCCGCTGATTGTCTCTCTCCTATTTGGTTTCCTTATAGTCCTGTTATAAGTGAAACCCATTCGATATTTTTCTCTTTCTTTCTGGCTTATTTCACTGAGTATGATCCCCTCTAATTCCATCCATGTCGCTGCAAATTGCATGTAGATTCATTTTTATATGATATGATTAGGTTCTTGTAGAAATGTTGTATCTATCACAATTAGAGAAAGTTTCAAAGGTTTGGGATTATTTAAGACTAATATCAAATAAAGGATGTCAATGAGGGGCCTCCCTGGTGGACAGTGGTTGAGCGCTGCGCTGTGGAGCTGTCAGCAGCGGCGACGCGAGTTCGATGCCCGGCTGGGGAGATTCCCACATGGTGCGGCAGACCTGTCCTGCCTCGCCCGCTGCTCCCCTCAGCAGTGTATTTCTGTCTATCTGCCTGTTCTGCTCCCCATTCTGTCTCTGGTGAACCCTCTTGCCACCCCATGCCTCTGGCCTGTACCCCAGCTTGTATGCATAAATAAATAAATCCTAAAAAAAAAAGAAGAATGTCAATGATATAAATAGCTGGAGATTGAGAATTTCTGGGGAAGAGGGGACAATCCCGCTGGCTCTTCTCAAGCCAGATAAGTAATCGACACATGATCAGCTGGGTTGGCAATGGAAAATCATGCAATAACATATGTGTGAAAAATATACATGGCTTACATTCTAGAGTGAAGTGAGATGGACTGTGCATGTATATCTTGTGTTTAAGGACCTTTGGTGTCAAGGAGAAGAAAAGTGGGGGGATTCATATAACTCAAGAGGGTGACTTCCTCTTCACTCTGTGAGTAAAAAATGAGTTTCCTCAGATAAACCCACACCTGGATGACACCCCAACAAACTGCATTCCTGCACGTCATAGAAAGGGGGAGCAGAAATTTGTTCTCAGATTAGGAAAGGGCAACCAAATGCCACAAGGGCAGAACTCCTCTTAGCATGCAGGGCCTTATTTTAAAATAATCTGCATTCTTAAGTCATGATACTAGATTTCCCTAGGTTCATAGGGCTTCAGCTGACCTTACTGCCCATATCAAGGTGAGAATTATTAGAAGAGGTCTATTCTGGGCACAGTGAGAAAAGACCATTTGACCCTTTTGGGGAGACTGGCTTCAGTCTCATGTAATCACAGTTTCAGATAAAGCTCCAAAGATGAAAAAATCTATTGCTTTTATGTTTAGTCAGTGTGAATTGTTTTACCAACTCTGGTTATAAAATGAATTCAGAGCTTTTATTTTCTCAATTATCAATTACTCTTTGGTGTAGTCATTTAGAAAGGATCAAGTGTCTCTGTCTTGAAACCTCCTAATTCATAACTGTCCAAGAAGTGACCTATTCAACATGATAGAATTCTTTTTTTTCCTTTGTAATATCCCAAAGCCAGTGATAACTATTATACTTGCAGAGCATTCCATAGTCTATTTTTTTACCACCACATGGTGGGTGTCAGCATTAATTCTGTACCTTTACTTATGAGAAAGGATTGTGATGAAGGTTTTATGTTTAGATTCCTATACAAACACAGTATCTCTTCAGTGTAGATGATTCACCCCTTTCCACTGCCAAGTTTGCTTATTGGTGCTTCTTTCTTTGCTTGTTCGAAGTTTCAGTTTTTCAGTTTACAACATATTGTCAGTGATTATTCTCCAAAGCATGACCATAGAGTCTTGGGGGTTGGGTAAATTATATATATTAAATGCAAAATCTCCCAACTTATAACTCTTTTCCCCAAGGTAAAGAAGAACAATGCAAATTTATTATTGAGTATCTATTAAACCAGTATGTGATGCCCATCACATACAGAAATTCAAAGGACTGAAAGAAATCTCACCCCTTTATACAGTTAAGTGGTTACAACCCATTACAAGCATAGTCCCAAGGTAAACAACAGTCCTCAAGAAAGAGGACTTAATAGTACCATTTTCTCATTCAGAGTTTATTCTACGTTTACATGGTAATTGAGGTAACCATTAGTGTTAGTTAAGTGACTTTACAGAAAACGTAATCTTAAGTGACAGGAGGTAGTTTTGGAGGAGGGTGGCTTGCTGGAGGTAGGCCCCTGTCCTCCCCCAGAAACTGGGAAGCGGGGGGCTGCATTATCTTCCTTGATGGTTATGTTTCAAGGAGATGACTCCCAGGTTTTTGAGAAAGGTATTCCTACACCTTTAACCTGCCAAGAGGCTTTGCTAACTTTTAAAATGTTCATATATATATATATATACACACACACACACACACACACACACACACACACATCTATATGTATATAATTATATATATGTATATATTTCAAGGAAACAGAGAGATCACTTAATTTCTCTCAAATAAATGTTCTATAAAGGGAAAATTAAAAGCCTCTTCTCTTATTTTCAACAGAATGAATTGTCTAATTTTTAATTTATATTTGCTGTTACCTGGGTGACTGATCAGAGTAATGCTATTCTGATCAAGACTGTCTACAAAACTTTTGATCCTGTATTAGGTCAAGCTGGAACTCCTTCAATGTATATTTAGTTCAGAGAATTCATTGACTTTCCCTTCCTCTCACTTCCAGTTGGGTTAAACTTGGTTTACCTTGAGACACATTCCTAATATCAAGTCTTGGAGTAAAGTGAGTAAGAGAGTGACCAATTTAATTTTTTCCAGAAATATTTATGGTCCTTACTGATAAGCTATCTAGGCTCCTCCTTCACCAAGTTGAATACTGGTAATATCAGGAGAAGACATTAGCATGAAGTCAGATTCTTTTACACTGAATATGGGTAGAATAGCAACCTACTGCTCTACATTTACATAAAATTGAGGGAATTTAAGAGTCTCTTCCAGAAATAGAAGACCTGAAATAGCTAACCTGCAGCCCCTAATATCTTGATACAGTAGTT
The DNA here is from genome assembly GCA_004024925.1 of Scalopus aquaticus. Taxonomy (NCBI): domain Eukaryota; kingdom Metazoa; phylum Chordata; class Mammalia; order Eulipotyphla; family Talpidae; genus Scalopus; species Scalopus aquaticus. The sequence continues at coordinate 43,153 of PVIJ01009144.1, read as the reverse complement.
AACATTTTAAGCACCTCCTGTTGAGGAAAACTACTCAAAGGTTTCTTTTTTATTTATCCTTTCTAACAGCCTTGGGGCAAACAGGCTAGAGAGCTTAATAGGTATTTGTTTTTAGTTAATGGTAATTCTTTCTTCTCCTCCTGTTTTCTGTTCAAAGAGGCTAAACTACATGAATGATGTCAAAAAGCTGTTTGCTGTCTGGGTTCATGTTGCAGTCACCTAGGGAGGATTCCTGAGACTGGATGAAATTTCTAGTGGGTAGTGAGTGAGGCTATTTCAGTCCTGGTTCTGAAGGCAGAAGGCTGACAAAGTGGAGGTTGTATTATGAGGAAAAACCCTTAAAGCAATTCAGAACTGTTTAAGGCTAGGCATACATTCTGGCCTAAACTGGTTAAACCCTAAAGCAACATGCACAAAGGATCCTCTGTGATCTAAAATTACTTGTGGTTTCTTAACATCAATTTGCAAACTAAAATCCCCTTACCAAAGGGTATTTAGCCGCCATTTTTATGTAACATGCGCCCTTGTGATCTGGTCAGGCAGTAAACCACACCCACACAATCAAAATTCTGGACATTCTACCCTGTAACTGTCTGTGCAAATACCAATGGTCCTATAGGAATTCCAACTCCCTTTAAAGGAAGGGAGACAGTGTTTTAAGGGCAATTTCTCTGCTGCCTAACTTGATTCAAGTAACAAAACTTTCTTTACCTCCTACTTCCTCTGGTCAATTGGCTGATTCCTAACAAGTGACAAACTGTGTTTGGTGAAAGTCTGTATTTTGAAAGTTGCCCTGGGCTGGTTGTGCCCTCCACACAGTATTGTTCCAGTTCTCATTATTGTGTGCCTTGCCACCTCCATCATGATTGGATTAAAGATGAAGGCATCTCTGCCCTGGTCCTAGTTTTTATTTTTATTTTTTTAAGATTTATTTATTTATGCATACAAGAGCTGGGGTCTAGGCCAGAGGTGCGGGGTTCAGGGGAGGGTGAGAGGATTCACCAAAGACAGAGTGGGGAGAGAACAGGCAGATTGACTGGAATACACCGCTGAGGAGGAGCATGGGGTCAGATAGGAGAGGTCTGCTGCGCCATGTGGGAAATTCCCTGGCCAGGAATCGATCTCATTCTGCAGTGGCTCCTGATAGCCTCATAGTGCTGACACTTAACCCATTGCACCACCAGGGAGGCCCCAATGGTCCTAGTTTTTGCAGGATCAGCTGTAATTCCAAAACAGCATGTCCAAAATGTTGTAGTTAAACTGGAAGTAAATCTTCAGACTGGGGGCCTCCCTGGTGGCGCAGCGGTTGAGCGCTGCGCTGTGGAGCTGTCGGCAGCGTGCTATGTGAGTTCGATGCCCAGCCGGGGAGAATCCCACATGGTGCGGCAGACCTCTCCTGCCTCACCCGCTGCTCCCCTCAGCAGTGTATTTCTGATCTGCCTGTTCTGCTCCCCACTCTGTCTCTGGTGAGCCCTCTCGCTGCCCCACACCTCTGGCCTGTACCCCCAGCTTGTATGTATAAATAAATAAATCTTTAAAAAAAAATCTTCAGACTATCCTATTTTAACATTCCTACTTTCTTTTGGGACAGGGACTGATCTAGATTTGGTTCTGGGAATGGACAAACCACCCTCTTTGCTTTGGTAAATAAGACATGGGACGTCTGTTAACAAAGCCAGCAGTGATGAAAATATCCCTATCAAATAAAGGGCACTTTGAAGGTAAAACAGCGTGACATCAAGTAGTTGTTATACTTTTCAGGCAATAGACATTTTCCTCTAGTCATAGGGTATAGGGAATATGAATTGTTAGTGAAAGGTGTTAAGGAAAAATACACCTGGTTAAGAGATCCTTATCGCTTGAAGTCACAGGCAAGTATGAGTAAGAGTAATCTGAGATTCTGATTTTCAAATGAATTTCTGTTTTTTTTTTCCCCCCAGAGGATGTTCATTTTCTTTTCTTTTAAGATTTTATTTATTTTTGCATAGAAGAACTGGGAAGTAGGCGAGAGGTTTGGGGGCAGTGAGAGGATTCACTAGAGGCAAAGTGGGGAGCAGAACACAAGTGGACTGACTGAAATACACTGTTAAGGGGAGCAGTGGGCGAGACAGGAGAGGTCTGCTGTGCCCTGTGGGCCAGCTCCCTGGCCGGGGACCCAACTCAGACCAAAGCGGTGATAGTGCCGAAGACTTAACCCATAGGCCACCAGGGAGACCCTGAGTTTCTGTTTTCTAAGGAAACTGAAGTTCACAGACTTTTTGGGGTCACTATACACTGGTACTGAAATTATGTGGACCCACAAGCTCATTTCAGAAGAAGGACAATTCACGGAGGCAGACAATTGAGGAGAAGGTCAGGAGTCTGCGTCTTGGCCCAAATACATCCAACAAAGGGTATCGTGGGAATACAGAACTATTCTGTACTTGCCTGTCTTAGATAAGAACAGTAGCAGAAACAGAAATGGTTTGTAGCTGCCAGAAGCATTTTATTAGTTTGAAAATGAACTCCACGAATGTGGGAGGGGCCAAGTGGAAGTCCTGGGAATAGGCTACTCCTGCAGATAACAAATAAAAACCATTTCTGAATAGTAAATAGTAAAACTAGCAAAGACCTAAGAAATTAAAAACTAGTGATTCCAACCACACTGCCATTAAACTTTTCCTTGTTTGACTAAATCAGATGTGGTTACAGAAAATGCCAGAATACTGTAAAGTTAATCACTAAGTATTGCCAATTACAACTTTGGATCTGGGTGTGGTATCTTTTGCCATAGTAAATCAGCCCAATTCCTAACAACTTTAAGTATTTTGTTTACCTTCTCAAACACTAGGATCACAAGCTGATTGTGAGAGTATACTTTAGTAGGCTATGCCAAATCTCCTGCTCACTGTCATAAAATAGTGTATAGGCATTTCGATGACTTTGATACACCAGAAAATGTTATACCGGTACATAACATTGATGGCATTATGCTATTTAGCCCTGTTAAGCAAGAGTGGCCATCACCTCAGAGCCCTTATTAATAAATATGTTTGCTCAATGGTAGAAGAGAAACACAGAGCCACTTCCAGGGAGTCTACTGGTATGGTGATTTTGGGGTACTCCTCTGAAAGAAGACAGGTTGCTGCATCCGCTCACAACTCTTCAGGGGTCTCTTTGGATTCCAGAGTAGAGCATATCTCTACAACTTACTTTTGTAGGTTGAAATGGCAATTATCATTAATTTATATTGGAACATTTTTGAGCATACCAAGAAACAAGAAGTAACCGACCAAATGATACCAAATAACATATTGAACTTAAAATGGCACATATAGTAAAAGCAGGAATGCTATGATAAATATGCAACTGTATGAGGTAGGAATAATGTATGTTCAGTGTAGCTTTGCTTTTCACCACCAAAGTCCCCTGGAAGGCTGAGGTGGTGGTGATGTTGTGTTAGGCTGAGTCATCAGAGGTTAAAAGGGTGGGAGGCACAGGAAACTGGGGTGATGGAGAGGGAGATAATGGGTCATCTATTAACATTTCACCCTTGTCTGACTCCCTCAGGGCAAGCAGGTTTACTAACTGTCTACACCTCCTTCTAGGTCTGGCTGCCTCACTGTCAAAGGTCCTCATCTGAGGCTGATGTAGAAGGCACGATAGGATTGCTTTTTGACAGCTTAATCGCACACATTTTTCTATGATATAATTCATTGTAGGCACTGAAGACATCCTGTAAACCTGCCCGAAACCCACATGCCCTTGTGAAATTAAAGTCATACTTTTCTGCCACCATTGCAGCCCTGGATGGAAGCAGAAATCCTAAGCAAGTGCTTCACCATCCGGCCACAGCAAATCAAACGAATTCCTTACAACTAGCAAACAGCCTTTGCCATTGGAAACATTACATTTCTCTTTGCAAACACTGAGATCACAAACTGGTTGAATTTTCATAACAAAGACAAGAATATACTTTAATTTTTTTATATCCTTTAAAAATTATTTATTTTGTAGAAGAACTGGGATCTAGGCTAAAGGTATGGGGGGAGTGAGAGGATTCCCCAGAGACAGAGTGGGGAGTAGAAAAGGTGGATCTACTGAGATACACTGCTGTGGGGAGGGGCGGGTGAGACAGGAGAGGTCTGTTGAGCCATACAGGAGAGGACAGCTCCCTGGCTGGGGATAGAACTCAGGCTGTAGTGGTGATAGCACTGAGACTTAACCCCTAGGTCACCAGGGAGGCCTTACTTTCAAAAATTTACTCCAGTGCTAGGCTACATCAAGCTTCACCGTTGGATCACCTGCTATTGTGTTTAGCATCCTCTGTATGCTTTTCTGTTGCAGTTATATCAGTTCTTCATCTGTCAGTTCTTGGTCAAGTGATGTCAAAGCCTCTTTAACACCCTATGTGTCAACCCACTTGATGCTGAGATGCTGCGTAGAGTCCTGGGGAGGGAAGGAGTTGGCACGGCTTCACCCCGGCCCGGTACAGCTGTCTCCAGAATGGCTGGCAGAGAACAGACACCGCTAGAAGAAAGGTAAAATTGAAAAATTTTACCTTTCTTCTTAAAAGTGGAACTCCTTAATGAATATCTTTCGATTTGTGAAAACAGGTACTAACATAGGTCTTTTGTAAAAGTGCTCTGGCTTGAGACAGAATTTTGAGAAGTAGGGTATTCTCTATAGAAAATGAGTCCATAAAAGGGGGATTTAGGAGTGGGATATATGTGCTAGAATTCAATTCCGAGCTGGTCTTTGTATTTTTTCATGTCTTTTATCTTCTATCCTGGATTACCTGAGGATATTTATACAGCAAGCAGGCATAGAGGGTAGGGTACTGCCTTTTCTTTTGTTTTTTTTCTTTAAGATTTATTTATTCATGCATACAAGCTGGGGTACAGACTAGAGGTGTGATGTGTCGAGAGGATTCACCAGAGACAGAATGGGGGGCAGAATAGGCAGATCCACCAAAACATACTGCTGAGGGGAGCAGCGGGAGAGGCAGGAGAGGTCTGCCGCGCCCTGTGGGAAGCTCCCCGGCCTGGCGTTGAACTCGCGTCCCTGCTGCCAACAGCTCCACAGTGCAGCGCCTAACCACTGGGCCACTGGTAAGGCCCACTGCCTTTTCTTGGGGCAGATATCAGGTTTGTTTCTTATCTGAGACATGAAAGACACATCTTCATGGTAAGGCAAAGTGCAGGCAGGTTTAGCTATATGGCCCCTTTACAACATCAAGGTTCCCCAAACTCAGAGTTTCTTAGCAGTGCTATAAGCCCCCTGTGCACACAGTCCCACCCTTCAACAGCTGCCCCGGAGCTTGGAGGCAAGGGGAACTACATGTCAATCTGCTCACTATGCCTGAGAAATGACACCCTTTGTGTCTGTCCACAAGTTTCTCACTGTCTTCCAGTAGCTATGAAACTGAAGAAAGATAACCTGCCGCTGGAAACCAGGTTTAGATTTTTACAGTTGTTGATAATGTGAGCTGGAAAACATGGAATAATTGCATAATAGCAGGTCTCAAGTGCTATAATAAAAACTGCATTTTTTTCCATAAGAGAGTGAGGCATCATTTCGAATTTTATTGCTTTTAATGTATTTTAGATGTATCTGAAAGTGACATGACTGGAACTGGGCTTTTAAAGCGATGAGTTGTGATGATTGGATTAAAGTGGGAAGAAAAATGTGTGTAATGATGCACTAATATTTTATTGAGTTATACAGTGGAGCAAGAATATTTAAAACCTAATTAGAATAGAGTCCCATTGAATGGAAATTAGGTGGTATTTACCATGCATGATAATTAATTATAAGCAAGTAATAGAGGGGAAAACAAGATTAGAAATTCATTCTAAAGATTTGACACCAAATAAAAAGGCGGTTAGTAGTGACAATTATAGAACTAAAATTGACAAGTTTTTTTTTTTGTGGGAAAGGTAATATTGTTGAGAATATCATTAAGCCCCTCATCTTCTGAGTAAAGATATGAAGAGTAAATCAAATCCTGAAACACAGATCAGAATTCATCTTTCAGTGTGAATATTAGGAGCTATTCTGAAGCAGAACCTTGGAAAATCTAAAATCAAGGGAAAGGAAAATAAGGAAATACTAACTGGGGCAGTAACACAGAACTCAGCCAGATGAAAAACAAAAATGAAACAAGATATGCTGCTATGACCCTGAAGGCAAAGGAGAACAAGGGCATAGGAAACAGATGGGCCAGAATTGTCAGTTATTGAGAAATTAAGTAGTATGGGATTAAGAAAATATGTTCCAGAAAAAAAAAAAAAAACCTTGCTTTCTTTTGTAACTTCAGAATCTAACACAGTGCCTTGCATATGTTCATTAAAAAAAAATTGCTGTTGAATGAACAACTAGAGTCATTCTGTAGATTCTGTAGTCTGTAACACAGGTTCATTGGTGACATCATCAAAATATCAATTATAATTCTGCTATTATTATTTATATATTATTCCTGGTAAATTTTATGATCTCTCATGATGACACTAATATGTTTTTTTGATTGAGGAATGGCAAATTTTTTTTCCCCTTCAAGATAATCCTCTCAGAAGCACTTTCATTGGGATATACAAGTTCTATTGTTTTGTTTCATTGTTTCTATTGTTTTTGTTTCATTTGTTTCAACCTGTTTTACTCAGGGTGTACTGTCCTTTGGCATTTATAATGAAGACTTGGGAATGGATTTTCAGGGAAAAGAAAACTGGGAAGTGCTGCATGGTTAGCAGAGAGTGTTTCAGTTGCCATTTCATAAGTTTGAAGTCAGCACACTTTCCTCTGCCTGTCTCCTCTGACTCATCAATATAGAATGAAATCTAATCAGTCCACAATCACGCTAATCAATGTACTGTGCTACTTCCATTGCAGCACAGAATAATGTTATAAACAGTTACATTTAAGAATAAAGCGAAAATTGAAAGTGCTACTCTATGTGATATGTAAATGAAGCATTTTATGACCTGAGGCTTTACAGTCAAAATTCCATTTTGATCCATCAATTTTCATCAACAAATTAAAAGAACTTATGACTCATGAATGGGAAACACTGAATTTAAAGTTAAAGCCTATTATTTATGTGGAATGTTACAGAATAGATTACTTGTAATAGCAATATATAAAAAATACATGGGCGCTGTGAAATCAAAAACCCAAATTGTTTCTGTACCACACTGAGATAAAAATTATAAAAGGCTGTTGTGCTCTAATTGACTGTTTTTTTAATAACCAAACCAGTGAATTTTGTCCTCTGATTTGGGGAAACAAAGCAACATGCCTTCTTTGGCTTCAGGAAAAGTTGCATTACTTCTTGGAGTGTTTCCATTCTCTCAAATAGTCTATTCTTAAACTCATCCCATATTTTAGGGTTAAAGTTTTATATCTCGTCATTATAAATTACAAATATTCTTAATCATTTTCTATATGTTACCTTGGTCACTATTAAATTATAAGCATGATGCAAATGATCTTTTTCATGCAGGTACCTCCCACAATGTAAACATGATGTTCACTCTGCATGTATATTATATTTGTCTACATCTATGCATAATTTCTCTCTCTCCCTCTCTCTCCTCTCTTAAACAGTCAGATTTCTTTCTCTTCCTTATTGAATGATTGAGCCAGAAGCCATTATTCCGAAATACATCAATTTTCTTTTCCTATATCCTTCAAATGAACCAACATGCTTTGTCTCTAATCAACAGTTTCTAGCTGGTAGTCCCAAATGTGTTATGTATGCACAGGCAGGCATAGTTAAGGAAAGCCCAGGTCTTGCAGTGTGTGGAGATGAGAATTTCAGAGCCGTAGTTTTTTGTCTTAATGAACATCCACCTGCTACTCATGTCTACACATCAGTGAAGAAGATTGAAGAGAGGCCTTTTAGACATGATGGGGGAGAGGGGAAAATTCCTACCTCTCAGGTTCCTCACATTTGGACAAAGCATCAAAACAGTATCAAATGGGCTAACAAAGGTAAAATCAATTAAATGACATGCAAACGTAGAAGTCCTATGTCTATAAATTCTAATGAATAATAAAATGGACCAGAGATATTCTCTTTGGGGACCTGGGGTGTCAAGGAGAGAGCTGGGGAGACTTCACATGACAGAGAGATAACAAGGGGGTGATGGCATCTTCATTCTGAAAGATAACATTCTCAGAAAGAGAGGATGTGTTCACTGATAAAACCATACCTGCACGAGACGCCCCCACCCTGTAAACTGCATTTTTAGATCATAAAAGGGGAGCAGTGATTGTGCCTCAGATAGGAAAAGGGCTGAAATTTAGGAGAAGGCAATCTCTTCCTTAGTTAGGGAAGAGGGCAGATCTCAGACAAAGATAGAGTTTCTCCTCAGCCTCCAAGGCCCTAAGTGTTCTCAACTCAAAACAATCAGCATTATTTTATTAATGGCAATAGACCTCCCTTTGGAGGCTCAAAGGGCCCCCACTGACCTCTAGTTCCCACAGAAGGAGGCTCGTATAGGAAGAAGCTTAACGTGGGCATTTTGAAAAAACCCCGTCTGACTCTTTGGGGGAAACCAACCCCACAGACACATAGAGAATGATAATGTGTTCAGAACAGATACTTGATCACATTTTTCAATTACTTTTCCTCATTTTAAATTTTTCATCAGAGAGATTGGTAGAATATATCAAATTTACATCAAAATATATAATAAAGTTACTCATAGCTCTTAATTAAAGAATGAAAATTGTGTTAATAAATACACATTGGTGACCAGTGAAATAGTTATGAAATTTCAAATCTTATACACGAAAGAAAATTGAAAGCATCACTTTATCCATAACCATGACACATATCAAAATATGCGTGTTAATAATGAAATATTATACTTGTTACTACAGTTGGTCCTAGCTTAGTACAGAGAGGAGAAATAACATAGATCACAGACATTCTTTTATTTTTTCCACTTACATCTACCTGCTTAAATCAACTACAAATGAATACAGAAAACTCTTGATAGAAGCAACTACTAATTTGGGACAATTCTTACTCTTTTTGAACATTCCCTCTCTCATAATGATAATGATCAATCAAAACTGTGAGCTATATGTTTCCTTGAGGAAGGCTGACACAGACAGTGTCTCTGATATGGTAACATTTAATCTGAGTTTTTAATGATGTGAAAGAGGAATAAATGGAACATGAGAATTCTACAGAAAAAGCACAGCTTGTGTGATTGCTCTGAGGTCGGATTAATTGGCAAAACTTCCCAAACAAAGAGAAAGCTGATATTGCAATTGAGAGACCAAGTTATTAAGTATAACAAGGGTCTGAGAGGAAGGGGGGACGCTCTCGTTCAGGCAAGGGGCTGCAGGTCATGTTAGGCCCATGGGATTTCATTCCAAGTACAACAGAAAACCTGTACTAGTTACTGAGGTACAGAGCACACAGCAAGGAGACACAGAACTCTGAACCTTTAAGTTTCATAGTTAGCAAATGGGCTGCAGCAGCAAGAATCACATAGGAAAACTAGGTCAGCAGCACCAGGTCCAAAGAAAGGTGATAGCGAACTGAATTGAAGCAGCGACACTATATAGCCTGAGCAGGCCTGGTGGTGAAATCGGGGTGGTTCCAGAGGAGAGATTAAGAAAGATCCAAGATCTTCGGCATTCACAACAGGAGACACTAAAGCATACACTTGTTGGCTTGATTCCATTTTGATCACTGCATGGATTTAGTTTCTTTAGCCCTGAACTGTCTTTTATGCCATTTGTAATGCTATATTTAAAATTCCTCTGACCTGGACCTCCCTGGTGGTGCCATGGGTTGAGCGCAGCACTCTGAAGCTATCCAGAGCCACTGCAGCACGAGTTTGATCACTGGCCAGGGAGATTCCCACATGGCGCAGCAGACCTCTCCTGCCTCGCCCGCTGCTCCCCTCAGCAGTGTACTTCAATAGATCCACCTGTTCTGCTCCCTACTCTGTCTCTGGTGACTCCTCTCACCACCCCACACCTCTGGCATACAGCCCAGCTTGTATGCATAAATAAGTAAATCTTTAAAAAAATAAAATAAAATTACTCTGACCTTACTAACCTTAATGTGTAAATTTTTGTGTCAGCTTTATTGTGCTGTAGCTCAGAGAGCTGGTGTCCAGATACTTGGATGCTCAGGTATTTGGTTAGACATTATTCTGGGTGTGTCTGTGAGGGTGTTACTAGATGGCAGTCATATTTCAATAGCCAGACTCAGTGAAGCAGATTCCCCTCGACAATGTGTGGAGGATTTGTCCAGTCCTGAATAGAACAAAGTGCTTGAGCAGGAGACTTTGTCATCAATGTCTTTTGGGTGAAACATCACCCAATAGTTCATAATTCTAATTTCATAACAGGGGGCAATGTAGATTATGTAGAACTTGACTGATTATGTTTAAGTAAAAGCTGGGACATCCACTTTGCCTTGGGAATGGGTCTAGGTGGGAACTAACATCCCTGGCCACCTGGCTTTCAGCCTTGGGACTCAGACGGGAGCAACAGCATTGGCAGTCCTGACCCTCTACCTTGCCAACTGCAGACTTTGGGACTTCTCAGTCTGTGTGAGCCATCCCTTGCAGTAACCCTGCGTATATGTATGTATAGCTTTAGTTCTTCCTGTGGGGAACTTACACTGCTACATTGCTCTTGGAGGAACATCAAGTCTCTTACCAGTTAGGGTCTTGGTAGAAAGATACAACTGAAACTCTTAGATACAGATATAGTCTCTACATATTCAGGTAAAAAACCTAGTTCAACTAGGTGTATGCAACCAACGGTCAGGGGTTTCAACTTAGGAGACCCTAATGTCCCTTTTGTAAATAAACTTTTAAATTGTAGTATAACCTTTGCAAATAATATGCAAATGAGCTCCATAGGTTATGGCAAATACTGCTCATGTAACTATAGTCTAGGCAAGGACATAGAATATCTTCAATACTTCATCATCTTTGTATTCTTTTGCAATTACTATTCCTTCCCTCTTTCTTAACAGTTTCTAACACTTGGCTATTTTATACACTTTTTTGTCCATTTGTGCTTACACAACTCAACAAAAACAAAACAAACAACTCAATCAAAAAATGGGCAGACGAACTAAAAAGACACTTCTTCAAAGAAATGCACATGGCCAACAGGCATATGAGAAAATGTTCAACATCATTAATTATCGGGAAATGCACATCAAAACCACAATAAAATACCACCTTACACCAGTGAGAATGGCTCATATTGGGAAAAAAAAAACAACAAAAAAACTGTAAGCAACAAATACTAGAGAGGATGTGAAGAAAATGGAAGCTTCTTACACTTCTGGAGGAAATTTAAACTGGTTCAGCCACTATGAAAAGCTGTGGAGGTTTCTCAGAACACTAAAAATGGATCTACTGTATGATCCAGCCACTCCTAGGAATCTACTCAAAGAACAAAAAAAAAAAACCCACTAATTTGAAAGGAAACCTGCACTCCTATGTTTACTGCAGCACTATTTACAATAGCCAAGATATGGAAACAACTCAAATGCCCCAAAACAGAGAAGTGAATCAAAAAGTTATGGTATATATACACAATGGAATATTACTCAGTGATCACAAAAGATAAATTCATGCCATTTGTGGAAACATGGATGGAGCTGAATGGGATTATACTAAGTGAAATTAGTTAGAAGGAGAAAGATAAATAATGGATGTTTTCACTTACATGCAAAATACAGAGAAACCAAATAAAAGGTAAAGAAAAAGACAAAACTAGCAAGCTGACCATAGATTTGACATATACAGCAAGGGAGGGGGAGAGGTGTTAAAACAGGGGAGGGAAGAACACTAGGGAATATGGTGACTGTTCATGGGTGATATGGTGATGGGAGAACAATGGGGGCTACACCTAAGGGGAGAAACCAATTACTGTACAAAAATAAGCAGTAAAGAAAAAAAAATAGCTGTGAACTGCACATGAAGCAAAATATGTAGTATACTTTGTGTCTTGCTTCTTTTTTCCAATACTGTATTTGTGAAATCCATCCACATTTCTCTCACAATAAGAGTAGTCCCAGTCTTTGCAAAAATAGGCTTATTGATATATAATGAACATATAATAAACTACAAGTATTTAAAATGCTGTGTGAACTTTGCCACCGCCAAGATAAAGAGCGTATCTAATACGTCACTCCATATTTCTTTACTCCCTTTGTAGTTGTCCTTGATTGCCTCTTCTCCTAGCCCCTACCCCCACCCACAGGCAATTAACGATCAAATCCCTATTACAATTTAAATTGCAACTATTAATTAGAATTTGCTGAGTTCCCATAACTTTTGTATAGTTTACAAATTTTATCCCTTAGATGTAATCTGGACACAATCCAGATTGTGATACAGCTGGATTCAGATTACCTGAGGAGAAAAGTGGGCTTTGAAGAGGTTAAACCACTTACATAGGGCTGGTGACATATTAAGTAACAGACAAGGAAGCTAACTCACATCTTTTGACTTCAGTTCTCTGCCTTAGGTCTTAAAAAAAAATTCTTACACTGAAAAATAACAATTTTTTTAGTCATATCTTTAGATTTCTGTATTGTAACAAAACACTTATTTCTGAGGTTACTAGTATTTGCATACTTTCAAAGTTTAATATTCTTCACACAAAATTGTCCTATTTCTGATATCGGCATATTTCTTAATGAGTCTAGCTGACACTTAGGAAGTTTCAAAATCCTAGTTATCACTCACTGCATTATTGAAAATTCACCAGTCATATATAACTCTGATTTCCTAACAGGGAGTGACTTATAGATTATGCAAAACTTGACTGATGATATTTAAGTAAAAGAAATGGAAGGGGAATAAAGTAAGACATTACACATCTGCTCATATGTTACCTATAATGATGCAGCTAGCTCTGACACATTCTCTCTCATCAAAATGATGATTGTCTATAAATATTTGTTATGCACTTGAACCTATAGCCGAGTGTGACAGAATCCAATAAAATATTCAGTGTGATGCTTTGAGGTCTTTAGAGGAACATGAAATAGTTCCCAAACTGCTCATTATATGTAGTTTTCCATTATACACTGAACAAAATGTCCTTGACATTCAAGAATGCACCATCATATTTCAGTCTACCTCACTCTAGGGTGTTTTTGAAAATACCCTCCATTTGCCTTTAATAATAACGACTTGTCATATGGAATCCAGATCGTGACTAATCTAACATAATATGTACTTGATAGTTTTTATTAACTGTCAAATGAAACCCAAAAGTCTTCAGAAACATTTTTTCCTTCTGTCATGCAATTGTTCTCAGCATGTTTCATTTCTGACCATTAACGTGAAAGGTTAATAAATGCAACTCCTTGGTGTTATTAATATTCAATATGCACGGCAAGTGAATCATTTTGCAGACTTGATTTTTAAAGATGCTGGGCCATTAATGTTACTATTTTGCAGTCTAGTAAAATTGCACCATGCAGCATACATACCATAATTTGAATGCTAAAAGGTCTAAGAAGGATTCTTGCTACATTACACTTTACTCACCTTTATTGAAACAAAAATTCTTTCTTTGGAAAGTGAAGGAACACTATCTCTTCTCTCTGTCCTCTTGTGTGTCTGTCTCTATCTCCTTAATATTTTATTTTTATTTGTTTTTACTCCTTATTAATAAGTAGTCTTGCTTAATCCAGTTTAATTCCACCCCTGGCTTTATAGGAGGTGTGATTAAACTAAAAACAGTTCCAGATTTTATTTCAGATCTATTAAATGGTCAATGTACATTGTCATATAGATTAGTGTTTCGATAGGTTTAACTGAGTTCTATAGTTGTAAAACATATCTCAAATGTAAAAGCATTTGGAGCACACTCTGGCAAATTCACAGACTATTACTCAGAATCATTAAAGAGGTGGTGGGTTATAAAAAGAATGGATTATGAATGGGCATTCAAAGACTTGAGTTTTGTCTTCAAAATGGATCTTTTAATTTAATTTCCCTTTTCTCAGATTGCATATCAGGTACTTTTCTTTTCTTGATATTAAAATCAATTTCCTACAGTACATTTTATTATCAAATAAACACCTAACAATAAAAAACAATGAAAGGTACATTAACTAAATCAGTCTTATTAGAATAATCAGAACTAAACGAAACACTTACTGTTTGCTAAAATAATTATGGAAATCTATGCTGGGATATTGTCACCAATTATTATCATGTAGGAAAAATATCTTATGATAGTAGTAGATAGAAGGGAGAAAACAATATAAGTATAATGTTCACAACCCCCTTCCCCCTTGGGTATCTGTATCCAACTGCCAAAGGAAACCAATTGTAAATTCTGAGGATGCAGAACAAACATATATCTTGTTCTAAAGTAGTCTTGAAATAAACAAGATGGCTCTGGAAACAGTATCTCGGCCAGGTTATTTGACAAGCACATACATTAAGTAACCACATATGCACACACACACATATGCTTACACATCCACAATCTGAATTTTGAAAAAAATATATTGATCTATTTCCTTGGTTCATGGCACAGACATCTTGAAAGCTGCTATTTCCCAAGTGGTAAAAACCCTGGGATCATCTTTTGTTCTAATATTTGGTCTTTGACGCAGATTTCTAACACAGAGCTCCTGAAACCCTGGTAATTCTGTAACAGAGGCATCTCCATAAAAGGGGGTGATACCATGTTCCTACCCCAATTTATATGCAGACACCTTGGACTAGCTATTGGGAACTAGGGGGCAGGACTGAGCTCCTAGGTGAAGTTGTGTAACATGGAGGGCAGGTGTACTCCAGAGAGATACGTAGAGAAAAGGAGTCTGATTATTTCTTGGCTTTGGACTTGCACCAGGGACTTGGGGATCTTAGAGGAGAGACTTGGACAAGAGACATGTAAAGACATTTAGAAGAGACATGTGGGTGAGCGAGACATGCGGAGGCTGACAACAATGGTCTTAATCTTGATTTGTACTTTGATTTGGCTCTTTCTTCCCTGACTTATCTGGCTCATTTCATTTCCTTCCCTGGACAGAAGGTGCCTTAGACTTGTGACAACCTATCAGACCTCAAGTGGTCCCATTTTTGGCCAACCCTATTTAGCTGGGCATTTACTCACAAGGGGATGGGTAGCTTTGGGTGCTGTATTCAAAATATGCTTCTTCCCTTCTCTCTCTTGCTCACTAGTTTCATTAAAATTCTTTCATACTAGGAGCCTCCTTTGACTTTGTGTGCGTGGATGGCTGGATTGTTTTAAACTTGCAAGCTAGGGGGTTCTTTGGATACCCAGGGGTCCAGAGGTGCCCCTTGGCCATGCACTAATAATTTCCTAGTAGATAAAGAGTGTTTTTGTTCGAATGAGGTGACTTTGGGTGGGCTATTGGATGATTCCTGAATGAGGACCAGTTATTGGAAAGATTCAATTATAAAATCTTGAAATTTTTAGCCCTGCCCCTTATTCTTTTGAGAAAGAAGGGCTGAAAATGGAGATAATGACAGATCACACCTATGTGACTTAAAATCTCAATAATATGGGGGTTCAAAATGCTTCTTGGTTGGCAACACACAACTTGGTTCTCTACACAAAAAATGAGACAAGCGCAGTCCCTGGGAAAGAAAGAACCCACAACTTATGTTTTTCCTGCCAATCTGAGTCTGGAAAGAAAGGGCCAATGTGAAATTTTATCTTCCTTTCTCAACCAGACACCACTGAGATCCCTGAGTAGTGACAAGAATTCTTACCTTTGGATCAAGGAGGAATTTCAGGGCGAAGTTCTGCCCAGATGCCAAGTTACTGATATGCAGCTTGCAGAGCATCAGCTTGAGGGCCTCCAGGGGGGCCCGGTACCCTCTGTGCTTGTCCAGCGGTTTCCTGCTGAGGACTGGGGTGCTCAGATGCCCCAAGGTACAGCCAAGTCTGCAGCTCCCACTGCTCAGGCCTCTGATGGGGAGGAATCAGCACTGAGAGGCCTAAAGCTGTTCTTCCACAGAAAATGGAAATACAGTTGACGGATATTAAACGATTTCAAAAAAAAAAAAAAGGAAGAATTATTTTACTTTTTTGCCGGTTTTTGAGTGCGGCGTCTCAACAGCTCCTACATGGTCAAAATAATTGTCCCTCTAAGGCCTGGCGGGCCCTTCTTTGCAGACCCCCACGTCGAGTCAGAGTAGCCGAGATGCTTGAAAGTTCTGCACTGGGCCCTGAGGGTCCCCCAGGGTCACCTCGGGGAGAATTATCCTACAAGTTCACGTCAGAACAGAAGGGCGCGCGCCCCAGCCCTGGCGCGCCCCAGCCTGACCTCAGCGCCTCCAGTTCCCAGGCCGGAACCTGGTTGACCCGGGCCCGGCTGACCCCGGACGCCTTCAGCCCCGGACCCAGGCAGGTCCCCACACGGTCCCATTTCCAAATGGGACCCACTGAGCGCTGGTCGGTTTCTAGGAGTCGGCAGCTCGGGAATTGGTGCTCAGGAGTCGGGGGCTCGGATTCCAACGCTGCGGAGTGGGCCCAGGCTGGAGACGCCACCCACCCTCGGGGCGCCCGCTCGCCGGCGCCCACCCTGGAACTCGCAGGTACCCACCCCGAGGCTCCCAGTAACCACCCCGGGGCTCCCAGGTACCCATCCCGGGGCTCGTGGGCCTGGGGGCCGGGTCCTGGGTACTCTCCTCTGACACGGGGGTTAAAAGGCAAACCCGAAGCGTACTAAAAACGTGATTTCATTGGAACAAAAATCATTTTGAACAGAGAACGCTAAACTGGAGTGGGTGGGAGCGCCCCAATGACAGGCAAAGGGGAAGGGCTGTGGTCCAGAGCTTGCAGCAGCGGTGCCAGGGAATTATGGCCTGGCTCAGGCTTAAAGCCTGGTTCACTCTGGCTGCTTACACGTGCGCTTTGGGATTTGGGACCTTGAGGCTTTTACAGGCTTAGCTTATGGTTTGATTGCTGTGAGCCTCCAAACCGTGAGTGCCACACAGCATGGGCCTCTGTTTTAATTCATTGAACAGTTGTTTCTTATGTTTTTTGAATATTTTATTGACCCCTGGTCAGTTATATGGTTTGCATAGATTTTCTCCCATTCCCAAAGTTCTCTTTGTATTTTGTTGATTCTGTCCTTTGCTGTGCAAAAACTTTCTGGTTTAATGTAGTTCCACTTGTTTGATTTTCTTTGTGTGTTGTTGCTTTGCTTTGTGTGTCTTGCCCAAAAAATAATTGTCAAGACTAATTTCAAGAAACTTGTCCTCCATGTTTTCTACTAGGAGTTTTATGGTGTCATGTCTTACATTTAAGTCTTTAACCCATTTTGATTTCCTTTTTGTGTGTGGTGTAAGAAACAGAAGGGTCTAATTTCAGTCTTTAGCATGTGGAGGTCCAGTTTTCCCAGCACCATTTATTGAAGTAGCTCACTTTCCCCCATTGTGACAGATTAGTTCTTATCAAAGATTAGTTTACTGTATATGTGTGAGGTTATTTCTGGGACATCTGTTCTGTTCCATTAGTCTGTGTCTACTTTTATGACGGTGCCATACTTTTTTTAAACCTACAGCAGGCATTTGTTTATAACTAAAATATAGAATACTGTGGGCTCAAATTGAGGTATTTCAGTCTTCCGTTTATTAATTATAATTTCCATACTATAATTTGTTAATTAAAACATCTTAGAAATTCAAATAGGTTGTTGTAAAATTCAGGCAGAATTCTGTATAATGAAGACTCCCCTGAGGGGCCCAGGATTATTATTATTTACTTTTTCTAAAAAACTTTCCAAAACATGTACAATGGATATTGTTTGACTTAAGTAACCAGCATCCCTCTATTCTTGACCAAACATTTGCAATGGTAACAATTTCAGAACCTGAAGAATCATTTACAGATTTCCAAGAAGTGTGCCTACTCTTCCTAATCAAAAATGCACAAAGATTTAGATTCATGTTTGACTTTGCCAGCCCTGCATGTTTTCTCTTTTTGAAGGTAGAATTGTCTGGTGGGTAGATCATTGCTCTACACTCTCCACATTATTAATGGAGTATAGTCAATAGGGGAAGCCACAATGGGAAAGTCTAAAACTATTTAATATATATAATTTTTGTAGTTTCAGTGAAGTCCAAAAATTTATTAAAAACACTTAAAATATTTTTTGTGTCCTTTGGGTAGATTCCTTGGAGTGGAATTGCTGGGTCATATGGAAACTCCATTTTTAGTAATTTGAGGAACCGTAATGCAGCTTTCCATAACGGTTGTACCATTTTACATTCCCACCAGCAGTGTAGGAGGGTTCCTTTTTCTCCACATCCTCACCAGCATTTGTTGCTTCCTGTTTTTTTAATATGTGCCATTCTCACTGGTGTAAAGTGGTATCTCATTGTGGTTTTGATTTGCATTTCCCTGATTACAAGTGATGTTGAACATTTTTTCATATACCTGTTGGCTATTTGCATTTCCTCTTTGAAAAAGTGTATTTTTAGCTCTTCTGCCCATTTTTTGACCAGATTGTTTACTTTGCTGAGTCGCATCAGCTCTTTGTCCCTCTGTTTATTGAAGCACTATTTACAATAGGTAAGATATGGAAACAACCCAAATGCCCCAAAATAGATGACTGGATCATGAAGATGTGGTCTATATATGCAATGGCATACTATTCAGCAATCAAAAAAGATAAACTTATGCCGTTTGTAGCAACATGGTTGGAGCTGAAAGGGATCATGCTCAGTGAAATAAGCCACGAAGAAAAAGAAAAATATTGAATGGTTTCACTTATAGGAGGAATGTAAGGGAACCAAATAAGGGGTCAGGAAAAAAATGACAATAAATTAAAAAACAAAATTAAAAGGCCACTATTAAGCAGAGATACTCTGCAGGGGAGGGGTGGGGAGAGGGATCAAAACAGGAGGGAAGAGCACAAGGGACAATGGTGATGGTGCACAGGTGAATCGGTGGTAGAAATTTTACAGGGACTGCACCTGAAAGGAGAAAGCATGCATTGTACAAAAAGGAAAAATGATGTAAACTATATGTAAAGTAAAAAAAAGAAAGAAATAGTGAAGATACCAGTCACTGAAAAAATTGAATAAAAAAACACAAAATATAATAACTTAGGATGTTATTGTGTCTTAGGTTTTACAGTTCAGGCTTTCGTTACAGAAATAGTTTTGCTATAGATGTGGAGCTGATTGGAGGGTTACACACACAGGTGGTTTTCTGGGGGAGCTGTCATTCTGAGCCCTTCAAGTCTTTCCTCAATATGTTTCTGATTGTTCAGCTGGAAGGAATAGAGATTCGTCTACATGGGGGAACAGCTGCACACCTGCTTGGATTTTGTTGTGGTTGTTTTGGATTTGAGCAAATGTGAAAATTCGGTGGTAGTTTTGGGCAGAGATGATGTGGTTCTGGAAGGCAAGAATCTGAATGATAAGGCATAAAGTACAGAACTTTAATTTGCAGTACACAAAAAGAAATCAGGAAAATCATGCTAATAATTTATCATCCTGTGAGGTTAGATATTTAGAATTGAATTTTGTTGTTGTTGTTCTCTCTATGACTCTTTGGAAGAACAATTTAGAATTTCAGAGCAAACTATTTTTTCATTATTCAAATATAACTGTAATACATATGTATTACAGTCAGGAATTTAAAATGTAAGCAAAATAAAACCTAATATACTGCATCTGCCCTTAAAGTCTTACAGATTCATAAAGAAAAAATACAAGTAGGTAAACATTACAGTGTTTTGGCACAAGTGCTTAAACACAAATCTGCGTAGGGTAATGTGAATGCCTGATAAATGAAAACCCATCTCACAGAAGTGTGTGTCAGTCTCAGAGAGCTGATGAAACTCATTTTGTAGATGAGGGTTCTATTTACAAAAAGCAGATTTGATTTCCTGCAATCAAGTCATTCTATAAAATGTATTGGGGATAATTAAGGTGTCTCTCCAGTTAGATTTTCTAATTTATAAGGAAAATAATGGACTACATATCTCTATACCTGAGCCACAGGATTTGTATTTTGCATATTTTATTGTTCTGTAGAGGAAGCTTTGGGTGATACTTAATCACAGAATTGTCATTGACTTAGTATTTAAAGTTTATTAATGTTAAGTGTTTGGGCTCTGTGTTATTGTAGCATCATTATATCAAACAAAACAGAAATTAATAAAATATTCATAGATATAAATTAGCCATGAATATTAAAAAGCCTCTAATTCACACAGACATTCAATCAACTAATTATCCATAAAAATATATTTACTACTTGAATTGCTGTCTACCAAGAGCAATTTTGGCAGATAGAGTGAATATTTCCTGCCAAAAGCAACATTTCATCTTTTCTTTAGTAAAAGGAAAATCAAGGACACAAAAGAGATAACAGCATAATATTAATCAGGAACATGGAGACCATATCATGGCCCATCCTACTATGTGAATAATTATAGTTACTAATGCTGTCACCATGTCTTCTATTTTTATGAACATGCTCTGAGTGTCAGGTGAATACACATATCACAAAAAATAATGGATATCATGTAACAAAATATGTTGAAAATTCCGAACGATGTTCCTAAATTTTAGAGGCTTATGCCATACCAGCTTTGACATCATGGTAGCTTGGCCTTTTATTATTAGTGTCCTCATTCACTGCCATTCCTCCTTTGCTTTCTTTATATCCCTTTCTATCTTTTTGCTCCATTGAACACAGTATTTTTCTTTTATATCTCTTGTCTTTTTGAGGCTTTTCTTCGGGTCAAATGATATTGTAACCAGCTCTGGCTTTGTTTTTCATATACTCTCACGCTAATCTCTCACCAAAGATATTGCTAGTTTTGTCTTAATTTTTTTCTTAAAAAAAAGAATTATTCCTTTATTTTAAGATATTTATTTATTTATTGTTGCACAGAAGAACTGGGGTGCAGGCCAGAGGTGCGATGGGGGGTGAGAGGATTCACCAGAGACAGAGTGGGGAGCAGAACAGGCAGAGCTACTGAAATACACTGCTGAGGGGAGCAGCGGGCAAGGCAGGAGAGGTCTGCCGCGCCATGTGGGTCAGCTCCCTGTCCGGGGGTGGGGATGGAACTCGGGCTGATTGACTGACCATTGCAGGGGTAGACTGAGACTCCCTTAGGCCACCAGGGAGGCCCCAATTCTTTTTTCGTTTTCTAGAATAAAGTAAGAGGGATAAATTGAAGAATTATTTGTATAATATGGTTTATGTTTTATCTTCAGATCTAGTTTATAGACATACACTCTCATAACTGGTCATTAATGGCAACCTGTATATTTTATTTGTGTTTGTGTGCTTTTGTTTTTTTTTCTTATAAGACAGTATTTTGTGTCACTTTAATTGTATTTAATTCAATGACTGTTCTATGGTTCTTAAAAATTACTTAATGGATACTTACTGTTTTTCCAGAACTGTGATAACCATCCTGAATGCATTAGGTCATATAGACTTCCCT
This sequence comes from Scalopus aquaticus, assembly GCA_004024925.1. Taxonomy (NCBI): domain Eukaryota; kingdom Metazoa; phylum Chordata; class Mammalia; order Eulipotyphla; family Talpidae; genus Scalopus; species Scalopus aquaticus. The sequence goes on along the minus strand of PVIJ01009144.1, from coordinate 21,717 downwards.
AAAAATCCACATGGAGAATTTTTTTTTATTCATCCTTCATAAAATGATATTACATATTAGCTCATTTTGAAAATAAGATTATAATTTAAAGAAATAATTAATCATTTCAAAATCAGATTGTATTATTAACATAGAAATTTTCTGCTCAAAAATTTTATAGAATTGGTAGTATTTCTCCATAATTCTTAGATGATCAGCAAAAGACTGAGGTTGGAATTTTCTTTCTGAGGTTTTTATTTATTATTTATTATTCAATTTTTTTTATTTAATAGATATAGGTCTCTTCAAGTTTTTTGGTGTTTTTCAGAAATACACTAATTTCATCTATATTTTTGAAATTTTTTGCAGACTGTTAAAATAATGACCTTTTGATATCTTTAATATTTGAAGATGTGTAATTATCACCCATTTTATTTTAGATGTTCATGTTTCTCTCATCTTTATTTCATTTACTCTCTTCCTTATTTTTTTCTCTATTTCTAAATTTTGGTGTTCCTAATTTATCTGTTCTACTTTATCTGTTTTCTATTTTATTTGTACTATCTAAAAGAAAAAGCTACATTGATAATTCTTGTCTCTTCTTTGTCCACATCAGAGCAGAAAAATAAGCAAATTTAAAATATAATATCAGATATTTTCACAGACAATAATTAACTGTGATGGCAAAGGCTCATTAATTTGACCGTTTGATAATTTCTAAAAATCAGATTTCATTGACATTAGATGGTATTAGGAAGTTCATGTAGAAATAATGCTAAGTAACATTCATCTGTTCACTATTTCAAGTAAATATTTAAATAAGAATTCCAATTGTCATTTTAGAAATTGATTTTTAATTTTTTCCACAAATTCCACAAATAGGTGCATCTTCCTGTTCCTTGGTCCCTATTTCTTCTGCTATTTTCCAGCTCATTGACTGAAGGACTAGGAGGAGCGGCTTGGCTATTATTTCATTTGGACAGTTCATGTAATGATGATAGCCGGCTTACACAGAGTAGTTGTGAGGAATAAAACAGAACCAGGGGCATACCTGGAAGGAGGAGCAGATAATGATGGTTCTTATTTCACATCGGAAGTTACAAAATGTTAGTGACTTTTCTAAGTCCTTGTAATATTTCCACAAAGACATCTCTATTATTGAAATTACATAATACACATTTCCAGTTAGTTTCATAAAATATTTTCATCTGTGCTTTCTTCTGAAAGGAAATTACTGTATTGGTCCAATTATGAGCTCTGTTCATTCCCTTATTTGTGTTGCTCTAATTACTCATTGATAAAAGTCTGTCGGGTGATAATGCTTGAGAACATTATCAAATGGTTTGGTAATGACTCATGCAGAGCAGTGATATCTTTCTTTATTTGCCTAATCAGTATCACACTTTTCAATTTGCCTAGATCATTACCTCTGCCATGATCATAATACTTCAGAGACCAAAAAATTTAGCTAAAAATTCTAAAATATAAAGCATGCATTACTGTCAAATCATTCTTTTCTATCTAAACCACTAAGGAGATTGTTTGAAGTATTGGCAGTACATACTAGATGAATATCTACCAGAAGTCTAATATGTCCTGTAAATATTAAAAGTTTTCAATGTGTCATAAAATATAAAATACAGATGTTGCTGCATCATGAATATATTTAATACTGGTGTATAGGTAGAGTAATTCTAAATGTCAGTTCCTGCTAAGTTCTTCATAGTATCTTCATTTTCCTTTAGTGCTAAATTCTTAACAATGATAGTTAGATTTTTTTCTTTTGATCTGAAAAACATTGTAATTTCATAGAATAGTGTTGTGGCTGAGAGACTGGATGGTAGGTAACGTGCCATAAAGGGGATACATTTAGTGTGCATTTTGGCCGTACTACTTTTTCTAGTCATCTTGTTTCTAATTTTAAAATTATTTAATAAAATTAAGTAGGTTTTTGGGTGCCTATTATATGATAAGTGCATTTTCATCCATGGTATAATAACACCTCATTATTATCAATCCCGACACAGGAAATGTGCTAATCATTTTAAGAGGATTTTCTAAATATATCACTCTCCTAAGATGTAGGTCTATTTTTAGCTCCACTTCAGAGAGGAAGAAGCAGAGGTTTATGCAGACTGAATGATTTACCCTAAGGTTAAACTTCCAGCATGTGGCAGAGTTAGGATTTGAATCGCGTCATTAAGGATTACAGCATCTCTATGGGTTTAGCCATTCTTTTTGCTATTTAATTCACACAAGAAACTCTTGAGAAATGTTTTTCTAAAAGTCACTGTTTATAAGACACGGAAAAGTTCATTGCATTAACTCTTTATTCTAGTTCTAATCTATATCTGTGGTCACACCTATCAGTGGTGACAGGACTTTTGTTTTCTGGACAAAGATATTAATATGCATGTCATCTACACATTTTCCCTCAGGAGTGGATCCTGTTCAAGGCACCATTCTCTCTAAAATCCCTCTTTAAAATTCCTTCAAGTTCACCATTAATATTTTCTATTTAAAGTAATGCATTTTTCACATGCATTCTTCCCAGGTACACTCCTGCCAGATAATCACTGTGCATGCTTCTTCACAAGGCTAAACTAGGGGTCACTGATTCAGAGCAGTCCTAAAAATCTGTTAGGGACCCCCCAATTCCTGAATTAAGCCTTAGTTTTCTTCAGCAGGCTCTCCATTCTCTCCTGCCTGGCCTGCCCCTCTGCGCCCCTGGAGCTGCCCTGAGTCTTCTTGTTTCCCATAGGAAATCTCCACTCCTGTAGATAAAAACCAAACCTATGTGTATCATTGAGTAGCCCTTCTTTCCCATGAGATGTTTGTAAAACTATGTGGGAGCAAAGATCCTAAAAATCTAAGAATCCTACGCTTTTCAAGACATATCTAGAGGTAGTTTTAGCGTATGTGGAGACTTTCTGGCAGAATAGTTACAAGGCATTTGAGATCAGTTAGTTTTAAGAACATCCTAGCATACATGTCTGCTGAAGACCTAAATGTTAATGTATCATTACCTTTTAGAGAGGCAGGCATACACTAAGGGTTTTCTCTTTGAACCCATCTTTTGTTTTTTTTACAGATTTATTTATTTATGCATACAAGCTGGGGTACAGGCCAGAGGCATGGGGCGGTGAGAGGGTTCACCAGAGATAGAGTGGGGAGTGGAACAGGCAGATCAGAAATACACTGCTGAGGGGAGCAGTGGGTGAGGCAGGAGAGGCCTGCTGCGCCATGTGGGAATCTCCCCGGCCGGGCGTCGAACTTGCGTCACCGCGGCCGACAGCTCCACAGCTCAGCGCTTAACCGCTGCGCCACCAGGGAGCCCTAAACCCATCTTGCGTGCGTATGTGTGTGTGCGTATGTGCACCCCCTGTGTGTGTGTTTGTGTGTGTGTGTTTAAAATTTTACACATACGTTATATTTTGAATTATATATGGTGAGGTAACAGCCACTGTGATCTTTGTATAGAACAATTCTATTGTGTCAATGGTCCTTTGTATATTATTGGAATTCTAGACTCTCCTCTAAACTCCAGACCTAGCAAGCACTCATCATTTTTGCATATGTCTGTCTATCTATCTATCTATCTATCTATCTGTTTGTAATTTCATATAAATGAAAAGTATAGCATATAACTATCTCTGTCTGGTTGTTGTTTTGTTTATGTCTTTTATTACTTCAAGTTATTTTGTGTATCATTAGTGCTCTTCTTCATCCTGTTGAGTAATTTAACATTGTATGCTATCCTACAATTGTTTAGCCTTTGGCTAAATAGATGATAGACAATAGAGATGTTTCTAGCTTGTGTTATTATGATAAAGTTTCTATGAACATTTGTGTAAGAGAGTTGGTTGAACATACATTTTTGTTTCTCTTGTAAAATGGAATTTGATGGGCATTTCATTTCATTTTTTACTATTTATTTTACTTATTTATGCATACAAGAACTGGGATGTAGGCCAGAGGTACGGGGCGGGGTGAGAGGATTCACCAGAGACAGAGTGGGGAGCAGAACAGGAGGATCTGCTGAAATACACTGCTGAGGGGAGCAGTGGGGGAGACAGGAGAGGTCAGCTGCTCCATATGGGTTGACTCCCTGGCCGGGGATAGAACTCATGCCGTAGTGGCTGGCGATAGCTTGATAGAGCAAGACTTTAACCTCTGCACCACCAGGCAGGCCCCTGAGATGGGCATTTCATTCTTTAAAACAATAGCAAAGGTATGGAAGCAACCCAGATGTCCAAAAATAGATGATTGGATCAGGAAGATGTGGTCCATATACACAATGGAATACTATTCAGCATTCAAAGAAGATAAACACATGCAATTTGCAGCGACATGGATGGAATTAGAGGGAATCATACTCAGTGAAATAAGCCAGAAAGAAAGAGAAAAATATCGAATGGTTTCACTTATAACAGGACTATAGGGAAACCAAATAGGCGAGAAACAATCAGCGGAGAGGGGGGAGGCGGGGGTACGGAAGGAAAAGGGCACAAAATAGAATAGAAAAGAACACAAGGGACCATGGAGATGGATCACGGGTGAATTGGTGGTGGGCTACCCAAGGGGAATACAAAATACAAAAGACATAAATAACAATAAAAATATATATTAAAAAAAAAAGAAACTTCTGAGTTGTTTTTCAAGTGTACTGTAGAATTGTGTACTCCACCAGGGGTATGGAGTTCCAGTTGCTCCACATCTTTGCTATGTTTGGTGTTGCCCTGACTACATTTTAGCCACTTCTTTTCATTCTGGGGTTTATTCTGCATTTCTCTGATGACAACTGGTGAATAACTTTTCTTCTGTTTTTTGTTGTTGTTGATTTACATTTTATGTTTATGTTTAGAATTGTCTTACTACTTTATTGAAATAGAGTAATACTGATACACTCTTAGCAATACTAGTGTAAAAACTGCAAAAGTATGTCCCGTGTCATAATTAATTATAAAATCTTTAAAAATATAATAATGTGATATAATGGTTCATAATAATGTTCAGACTCATTTATGTATAAATTTATTTATTATATCACTTAATTTAATTTTCAATAGATATAACAGAAAGGTATATCATTTATTCTTACAGATACAGAAACTTGAATAATTTTGGCAGTTTTTTTTTTAAGATTTATTTATTTATGCATACAAGCTGGGTTGCAGGCCAGAGGCGTGGGGGGCGAGAGCGTTCACCAGATACAGAGCGGGGAGCAGAATAGGCAGATCAATGGAAATACATTGCTGAGGGGAGCAGCGGGCGCGGCAGGAGAGGTCTGCTGCGCCATGTGGGAATCTCCCTGGCTGGGCGTCGAATTCGCATCGCCGCTGCTGACAGCTCCACAGCGTCCTGCTTAACCGTTGTGCCACTAGGGAGGCCCAATTTTGGCAGTTGTTAATTTTGAGAAGGAAACTATTGCCCAGAATTGTACTTTGTGGACTATGATACATTTTTGATAAATCACTTATAATCTTAAATAAGAGTATGGCATGTGCTGATGATACATGCAGAAATGTTTTCCTAACATTTTTAATTCCATACAAATTAGTGTTTGTAAGTCTGAATGTTTTTCCACTTTTTATTTTGAGATTATTGTAGGTTTACATGCACTTGTGAAAAATAATCCTGGGACACCCTCGCTCCTATGTACCCTTTACTGGATTTTCCACAAATGGTAGCATCTGTCATAACAACAGTAAATGTCACAGTGAGGAAACTGACTGTGATATGACCCATTGATTTTAGTCACATTTCACATTTTACGCACTCTTTTGAGCGTTTGTGTGTGTGTGTGTGTCTTCCGTGCATATTTATCACAGATTCAGAACAGTTTCATCACAAAGATTTCTGGCCCAGGAGTGGAGTCACAAATCCTCTTCATCCCTGGCAAGCACTAATCTTGCTCCACCTTTCTAATATTGTAATTCCAAGAAGTCTATATACATAAAATCATATGGTATGTCTGAAATTTTGTATTCCTTAGCATAACTTCTTTGAGGCCTGTCCCCAGTTGTGTGTCTGTCATTAAATTGACCCCTTTTTGCAGCTAAGTAGAATTACGTGGTGGGGTGCAAAACAGTTTGTGTAACCACTCAATTGTAGGAACTTTAGGGTGTTTTAAGTTTTGTCCGAATGCTGCTAGGAACATTTCTATAGAGATGCTTGCTTAGAGATCAATAGAAAAAGACTTATTTTACGGATAAAACAGAAAAATTATTCACCTTCAGACCAAATAAAATTTTATGCTAACTACCTCACTGAGAACCAGAACACAGACTTCAAATGAATTTCTTGATGAACATAATTACATGTTGTTTTCTTCCGTCTTGATTTATTTTGTTAGCTCTAAAATTAGTGTGTGTGGGGGGGGTAATTACTCAAGAATCCGAAGATCGTGGTCTGTGGAGCCAAATTTCCTGAATCTTACAGCTCTTTCTATGTCATCTTCCGCAGGAGGCAGTCTCTTATCCCTAATATCTCTACATGCAAAAGTGGGTGACTTTTGTACGTGTTTAATTAGGTGTTTGCAAGGATTAAATGTGTGAACTTAGGTAAAACACTTTGTATGGGCTTTTCAGAGAATAAGCCTTTAAGGAGTGTGAGGTATGTAACTTCGTTTGATAGAAAACAGTAGACAAAGCCTAATTTCCATAGAAACAAAATAGAGTACATTTATAAAAGAGCCTCAATTTTATAATGAATTATCATTTGCTAACTGTCGCAGTACTTTTGTGCAGTACATTCCTGAGAATGGTTGGTAAGTATTGTTTTGCATATTTTATTGAAGCAACATTAATTTTCTCAATTATTAAAGATTTCTATGCAGACATATGGATAGAGGAAGACCTTCAACTAAACACAAGTAATTCTACTTTTGCCTAGCTTAGTGAACTGAAGCCCAAACTGGGCATGGTTTTACCTCTAATGGCTTAAAGGTGTGGAGCAAGGAAAACTTGGGTGAGGAAGGATGATCGAGAAACCTTATCTTAAAAGAATATAGATAAATAGATACCTAGGATATATTTTGTTATTTAATTATCTCCCAAACTAAGAACTATTTTACATCGTCAGATTCATTTCTCACCCACTTTCCAAGTAAAATTTTATGAAACATCATCGGTAATGGATTTAGACATTTGAATTATCTCTTAAGATACATTTTATATTGTCTTATGAACACTCTGATAAATCCTTTATTTTTCCTCACCTTCCAGAATGTCTCGCCATATAAACACTTAACAGAACTCCTGCTGTCCTTTAAAGGAAAAAAGAGCAGTAGGAAAAGGGCAGACAAAAGCATGTGCTGCAAATCATAATACAATGAACATTTATACACGGTGATAGTTTATTCATTCTGCTGTGGGGTGCAGAAGGTGGGTGAAAGTGAAACACAGTCAAAGCACATCAGTAACTTAGGACTTTTCAAAGTTTCCCTAACAACTACTTGTTTGAATATCAGCTCATTATATCTTCTGTTATATTAGTTTAATGTAGGTTTAACTAACATAATAGGGAATCCCATAATTTATGATGTGAAAAACTTTCTGACCCTATAGTAAACTAATGATCTGGTACACACTTTTTCCCTAATGGAAATATGGAGGAGTGAGTGTGACGTCAAAGGAGCCAGAGCAAGGTGCCATTCATCTCTTAGTTGCCTTCTTCTTTAATTTTCACCCAAGGGAGACTATTTCAGCTAATGACGATGAATGGTGATTGGCAGAGGCAAGATATTTCATTATATCAATAGTTCAGAACTTGCTTTTTGCTCTAGAAAAAATGCAAAGATGTGTACGTACATATCTCAGAATATTCTTCCTTACTGCATGTTAAAAAGGGGTTCGTTAAAATATAGTTCATATACATTTTCCAAGTAGGTTGTAGTTGTATCTAAGAGAATTGATACATGGGATGTTTGTTCTGTAGTTGTTTAGTGTGTGCGTGAGAGGATAAAGTGCCAATTACATTTTCACATAAGTATATAAAAAAAGCAGAGATTGCTCTTATATTTAATATCTTTAACCTTCCTTAACTCATAGCTTATTAATTGCAATATGAGAAGGGGTAACATGTTGGGGTAAGATCAACCATGACAATTTTTATTTAATGGAAGAAAAAATATACTATAGTCCTATTCACTGATTAACTTGAAAACAAAATTCCTTTCCACAATCACCATGCTGTATTTCAATGGTACAGAATGCTGCAAAATGTACAGCATTCTGGAGAAGCGTGTCAAAAGATGCAAAATTTAAGTCTGTCATTCTACTGAAAATTATATTTGCTACTCGCAAAAACAGATTTTTCTCGTGTATGTAAATATTAATAAATCAATGATTAAATAAGAAATACCAATATGTAATTGACAAATTTTGTTCCATTGTGTATGTATAGGTGTAGCTTCCGTTTTCTTATTTTTTTCTTATATAGAGGAGTGTTCCATTTTTTTTAAGTCTTTCCATTTTCAACTTTTTAAAACACGAAAAAGAAATAATTTCATAGAGATACTCAAAATTTCAAGCTTCTAATTTATTGTATACAGTTGCAAAATATTCATATTAGGAAGTTGTTTCTATTTAATATTATGTGTGAAAACAGAAGTTTGACATTGGGAAATAGTTATTTAGGAATTTGAGGGGTTTGCTGGGGAAGGACCAGTTACCCTTTCTGTTTTATAGTGTCACCCCAGAAACCATGTTACTTTTTAAAAATCTACAAATAAATTGCCTAGTATAGTTGAAATAGTGGAGTTGCATTTCCTAAGGAATTATAGACAGTATGTACCTATCCTCATGTACATTGAGCTCTAAAGTTGACAAATCACAAAATTTGTAAGACATGGGTAAGTGCCAGTTCCTACCACTTTATGTGGTAATATATTGTCCTGACAGAATGTGAGGAAATGAGAGCGATCCCATCACCCTAATGATTGAGGCAGAATGTGGATCTTATATCGTTCAATTTTCTTAGCTTAATCCTGTTAAATGATTGAAACACTCTCAGCACGTTGTATATCAATCATCAGCAGATCAGGAAGTAATGCATTACATCATTTATATTGCAGGACAAGACAGTTAACATATGCAATGGCATAAAAATAAAGTTAAATAATGTTACTTCTAATCTATTAGTATTTGAAGTTTTTTGAATGTGTACATTCAAGCATAAAGGTCATCCAGTAAAAGTTTTTTGTTTTCAGATTACAAACTCTGTATGTCTTGTGATACAATATTATTATTTTTTAATTAATCTGAGATTAATGAAATTGTTTAAAGAACACCAGGAGGTGCAGTTTTGCTTTTATTTGGAGAATAAGCATTTTCTTTTTAAATCTTTTATAAGAATGTTTGTTAATTCTACCAAAGTCAACTTCATAGAAGTTGTAGTTTAATTATAAGTTTCTACTTTATTATATGCAATAAAGGAATAGATACTCATTCTAAGAAAAAAAAAAAGCAAGGTCTTTTTTCTGCCTATCCTTTTGCTTTTGGCTTAAGAAGAAATTCTTCCATGAAGTCTTCCATAACTCCCCTCTGTTTTCTCTTTCCATCCCACCACACACTTATTTCTACTTAAATACTTAACACATCATCCACATGTATTTTTCCATATCTTTTGTGAGCTCATTGAAGAAACTTGTTTTTAATTTCTGTATCCACGCTGACTAACACAATGTATAGTATAAAAATATGCACCAGATTTCTTTTTGATGAATGAATGAATCCATAAGTGAATGAATGAATTAAAAAGTATTACATTGATCAAGGGTTGGTTTTAAAGTTTGTCTTTGACCTTTGAAAAGAAATATAAAAACTACTGGTATTGTCAATGCATTTATTTTATTGAGACTAATCAGATTAATATAGTCTTAGAAGCTGCTACAAATAAAGTTAAACAATTTGTATTAAAATTTGATATTCATCTTACTGTTAACAAAACAGAGACACAAAGGCATGAATGATCTTTCTTAGCGTTTTTGTGGAGGTAAATAAAAAAAGGCATGTACTTATTATATTTGGCCAACTGCCATTTGTGAAATTATACAAGCACACATACACACATCAATAAGGAAATATAAATTATTGTTATGAAAAATAATTTTCCCTTTAACTAAATTCATTGTTGTAAGTTTGTTTAGAGGTCTTAGTTTTACTTTTCAATTAATACCGTAGGTGAGTAGGCTAATTTAAATTTTTTTTCAATTATTTTACAAGGAACTATAATATCAGCAAATTGTTAACTGAAGATATGACGTGGACTATACTCGCTTTTACTACCCACTGTGGATAGTGATATATAGCCCTACACCAATAGAAATCGCATCTGACATTATCTCACTGCCAGGAAGAACATCTTGAGATCAGTACATTTGTGTTTTGGTGGTAGGAAAACTCATGTTTCCTTTATTGTCTCACATTACATTCAAATCCTGGAAATTTTAAGGTGTACGGAATTTTATGTCACGGAAAGTATCATTTGTATTTTTCAACTCTTTGTGGCACACAATAATTAATTTATTAACAGATGGCTGAATAGGTACTTTAAAAAAAAAAGTCACCATATATTTATGGTTTGTGTCATAAATTTCCATATTGACTAGACAAACATTTTTAGACATAGCTAAGGTAAACTTTGTAATGTTCTTTCCTCTCTAAAAATCATGCCTAAGGCCCCTAATGTAGTTATACTTGTGGTATGGCACTATATCCTGCGTTACTGAGTCTCTCTCCTTTCTTTATTCTCAAGCTCTGTGCATTACAGTTATTTTTGCAGAAAATACAAATATAAGTATATGCTATTTTATCTATCGGTTCACCACTTAATGAATATTACATTGCTTTCACTTTTGGCCTTTATTAAAGATCCCACTATCAACATTATAGTGTGCAAATCTTTGTATGTATGTACGTTTTCATTTTCTTGGATAGCTGTTTAGGAATTGGATTCTTGGATTGTAAGGTAAAGTTATCTTTGACATTATAAGATACTACCAAAGGTTAGTAGGGAAATCTAGTTTTAAGTATATCTTTTGTATAGTTTTACCTTTTGGAACGTTGCTACTTCACATACTCCATAAATAAGTAAATAAAAATCAATAAAGATATTGAGACTCACAAATGCTAAAAAATAATAATATAACGTCACAAATGAGAAACATAACAATATTGATAAAATGTGTGGGGCGTGAGTAACCTAAGTAAAGTTTGAATACCCTATTTTGACATTATAGTCTGAATTAAGACAAAAAGTAACTGTGAAAAATATAGCTTTGTAGTTAATGAACTTTTCCTCAGGTTGATATGGGTTTGTTACTCTTTATATTTTAAATTGGACCAAATAAACAGATGTACTGTTGTAATAAAAGCTAGGAGTCTCAGTCGTAGAAAAGGGAGACACTCATATTGAAAGGGAAATGCTAGCATAAATTCTATTGTGTTGGACTGGGATAGTTAGTATTAGGTTGACTCCTAGGGTTTAATGCATATTGAGAGATTGTTATAGAGACAAATGTATATTAATGTGTGTTTCTATAATTATTTATGTTACATACATAACTACAAAGATACACTTTCTTGGCTCTGTAAGCCAAGTGGGCCAGGACATATTCAAGCCCCAGTAAGAATGAGCACACTTAACCCTCACCTTTTAGTTATAAAACATTATTCTTCCATAATAAGAAAGTTACTTAGAGAAATGCCTAATTCCAAAGTTTGGGCAAAGAATGCAGCCTCAATTATCTTGTTGTAGAAATGATAGTATTCAAAGAATGTTGAAAGAATGTCAAAGAGGAGTCAACTCAATGGAACTCTCATTGGCCAAATGTGGACTAAACTGAGTATCAAAGAAAATGATAAGAGTAATGCATTAATCCCATTGATTAATTTTTAATCAAATTAAAGTTTGATTAAAATCAAATTTGATTTTAAATTTGATTATAAAATTTGAAAATTTGAAATTATAAATTTGATGGATATACATAAATAAAAGAAAACATACGTAATTGGAAGTAAGTTCTTTGTAGTAGAATTTTAACTGGAAATTAAAAAGTTGCTGGAGCTAGAAAAATCACCATTTAGCAAACGTAATTGCCCTCATTTCAGGCGTGGATCATCAAAATTTATTATTACAAGAGGGTGAAAGTAGATGAGAAAAAGGGTATTTATATGGTCTCAAGTTTTTATGCATAGTAATACAGGGAGAAATAGTAACTTTGTAGTGGGGTAATTTTGCCTGTGGAGGAGTCTGGCAGACACCAACTTTAACCAACTATCTTAATTGGTATCTCATGTAACAGACAAATAGGCATCTGTACATTTTGTTGTGTTGAGAAGAACATAACATCACTTCTGCCATATTCTTGCTCTAAATATTCACCCGGAATGAGACAAGCCCAAATTAATATTCTATACAATAAATGGCCTGTACTCTTACTGTATGCAGATCTCGAAAGAAAGATGGATGCACTATTCCACATTACAGGTGACTGAACAGACATGATAACATATGCACCTGTAATCCTGGATCAGTGTGTGGATAAGAAGTTTCAGTTCTATAAAGTACATCAGAGGACTAATACATGAAATTATATCATATTCAGTAGATGAGATAATTGTAATTGTATTAATATTAATTTCCTTATATAGATAATTGTGTCATGGTTATGTGAGATAAATTCCTTGTTTTAGGGAAATATATCCCAAAGATATCAGAAGAAAAAGGATATTATATTGGTAGTTTATTCTAAAAAACTTCAGAAAAAAATACATATATGTGTATGATCTATTGTATATGCATGTTTATGTAAATATATGTGTTAGATATAGGTAGATAGGTATATAGATAGATTAGATAAGATAAAGCAATGAAAATAAATGGTAGCATTTATAAAAGCTAGGTAAAGGATGCCGGGAAATTCTTTTTATTATCTTTGCAATTTTCCTAAAAATCTGAAATCATCTCATAATAAAAACTTTAAACCTAAAAAGGAATGGTTTTATAAATTCTACATAAATATGTTCACACAAAAAAATTAACATCACATCAGTATCCTAAAATTGGACTGAAATATTTCATATCTTCAAAAGCATTAGTTAAGAACTATCTACCTAATAAGAGCTGAATCAAGGAACAAATAGTTAAAAACCCTTCCATAGTTCAAATGACTTTGAGTTTTTCTGGATGCTTGATGACATGTTGAAATAGGGTAAATTCACTTTTATTACTTGTCCCTTCATTCACTCAAAATAATGCTCTATAAATTTAAAAATTGGTATGCTCAGAAAGGTAATTATAGCCAAGTGACACAGAAGTAAAATGTGCCAACTTTGATTATACATAACAAATCAAAGTTGTTTTCTGCATTCCTAAACAATCATTATGAAAAGTACCATGTGCCATGAAAACATTATACTATTGTCACCACCAGAAAGCAAGTGACTCTCTTAAACCATTGTTAAAATGACTACAAAATTGTATTTAGAAATCTTTCAGACAGAAAAGTTTTAAACATTATCCATTTAAGATCTAAATTTTTGAATTGAAAACATTCCAGTGCATAGAAGGTACAATACATAATATCAGATGTGATTGTACAAAAATAAAGATAAAATGTGTCTGATAATTTTATTTCTTTGCTGTTAGATTTGTTTTGGCCAAATATACATGAATATAGAAATATACATTTCTACAGCTGCAGAAAAACTTTAGATTTATGTTCTTTTTTTTTTTTTTCTATACCACTTGGACAATAAAAACGTAACTCTTATTCTGCTGACAGTTTTAATCAGGGTAGTTCTGTAAATATAATGCTTTAACAAAATATATGATAAATACATGACAAAATACATTTTTTCCCACTGCATAAAAGAGATTTGATAGTACAAATTATAAAATGGCTTGAATTTCCTGACTTTTTTTTTTGCAACTGTCCCTCAGGAATTTAGTATACCAGCAAAATTGATAATTCCAAACTGATGATCCAAAATTAAAATAATAATTTCAGAAAAAAAATTATTACGTATCTGAATTTATACTTTGAAATTAGACAAGCTTTAACAAAATATAGTAGAGAGAGGGACTGATATCTAGACAGACTTCACTTATAGCATCTGTTTGAGAATAATATTTGTGAAAAATAGATTCTTTTTTAAATTAATGTTTTTCCACTGGATTTATTTACTTGGGATTTTGTAGGCTGATGACTTGGACACCCATATCTGATGAGACCAGACAGTTTGTGCTCAACCCTTTTGGAAATCCCCAGTATATCTTGATATATGCCTATGGGCTTTTAGACCATTTTGAGGTAGAAGGACTAAGATCTCATAACAAATGATCTTTTTGTTAAAGTGGATGAGGCAGGATGGAGCAAGAAACAGGGTCAGGGGCCGGTGCGGAGCAAGAAACAGGGCTAGGGGTGGGTGCGGAGTGCGTTGTCGTTCAGGCAACATCGGCCATCTTTTACCTTTGTTTCACTGGCCTCAGTGGCCAGCCTTGACTTGACTAAGTGAACTTGTAAGTCCACTCCACTTTGGCTTTAGGGACGTGGGGCTCAGCGCCCGCGCCATGTTGTTTTGGTTGAGGCAGTGAGAAGAAATTAGAGAGAAGCTTTTCTGCTGGCTTGGAAGAACTTTTCTACCATTGCTGAGATTTAATCTTGGAGCTGAGAGAGAACAAATAGGTGGTTTTTAGAGCGAGAGCAAATAGGTGGTTTTTAAAGTTTCTGAGATTGCTGCAATTTGTCATACAACAATAGAAAATTTGCGGGCTGCAGAATTATACATAGAAGTCAGTCTCTCCTTTCTCATTTCCTCCCTCCATCCCTCCTTTCTTTCTTAAATTTTATTCTTAGATTTTTTTTTAAATTTTAATTTGAATGCGCATATTAGGTACAAACAAGTACATGCATGGCTAAATCTCTTAGGCCTTTTGAGAGTCACACAGTAAAATTATCTGCTAATTCCTATTGTGTGTTTGTAGAAATATAGAAATATAGAATATATATTTGTGATGGTTCAATGGAGAACAGCTGTGACTTCAAGTAGCTCTTTTCCTCCTCCCTATTCTCAGCTATGACAGACTTGCCTCTATTTGTTTTCTTAAAGGGTAAAATATAAAATTGAATGGAGTAGAGTATGCATATGGGATTTTAGAGATGTGTGTGTGTGTGTATGTGTGTGTGTGTGTGTATAGTATATATGCCATCTTTGTAGTTACATATAATGTTTCCCTGAAGAAAAAAATATGCACTAGTAGAAAAGAAACATATCTAGAAGTATTATTAGTCAAGCATTGGTAAACTCAAATGATTGACTTTAAGTGTGTCAAATACAGCTTGCAACTATTAAAATAAGTCTAGAATAACTGACATTGAGATATAACCTAGAAAAGCTTTTGGACTTTAACTATCAAGAGAAATTGTAAGGACAAAAATCTAGGTATGTACTAAATGAAAACAAAATTAAGTTTGTCATCAGGTTCTCGATAACACTACTTGATTCCTGAACGAAACATTAAAATTTCATACTAGAAAAAAATTTTCAGAATCTGAATGAAAGAAAATGTAAGACTACTTATATCTGGTTATGTGCATACTAGAGCCCAATTTGGCTATATGTTTTGCTTAGAGCTATCTAACTCATGGACTACCCATGGTATCTGCTAGAAAAAGAACATTGGACAACCCTGGAACCATGAGAACAACTTCAGGAAGGCTTGGGCATTGACATTCACTTATAGAACAAGGACTAAAAGGTCAAGGTAATGCTGAAACATACTCTAAATTGTCACATGTTCTAGTAATGTAGAAATAAATGACTCACACAAAATGGGAGATTTTGGTTCCAGCTGTGGTGCAATAATATACTGAAAAACCCTCTTTCTAGAAAAACATGGAAGAGGTACAGAATATGTAGAGTTGCTTGAAATTGTCAGGCACTACAGATACAGGCAGCAGTTGAATAGTTGTTAAACCTGTGAAAAAAAATCACTGCGCCCTCTCAGGCTCTGGCCCTGGGAAGCAGAAGTCAAGAAGAAAACTGCCTACTCTCTGGGTGAGATAGGTCGAAGATCACCATCGCCTACACCGCTGTGTCACGAGAGGCATACTCAGTGCAGGGCCTGAAGAGAGCCCAGCTGACAACATACATGGAAGGCTTCTCAAAAGTGCCAAGGAGGAATTTCATTAGTGAGCCATGTAATATTACAAAAAAAGAGTTTGAGTAGAGATTACAGAAATGCTGCACTTCAGCCAAAAGCCCTTAAAATTAAAGAAGTGCTGAAATAAACGAGCCTTAGCAGAGCCTCAGTTAACTTCTAACAGCATGAAGATGATCTGATTGTCCACCACCTTCCCAATTGTGGAAAACTATTTTTGAATGAAGATCACATTAGTGTGGGTCTTGGTAAACTTTACCAAAAATGCTGTTGAAAGCATGGACAAAAAGGAAGCCATAAGCCGAAAATCCAGAGAAAATAATAGAAAATCTATTCTAAGACAAAGCGACTAATGTATTGAAGTTAGACATTAAAACAAATAGGATTAATGTGCTTAGAATCTCTAAGATGCCTGAAATGTATGACTACAATAGAAATTGGAAATAAAACAAATTATTTAATAAATGAGTTTAATAGTAAACACAGTAGAAAAAAAGGATCAGGGAACTGAAGACCAGTCAACAGGAAATCTAGGTTGAAGCACAATATTAAATTAATTAAAAAGGAGGCCATTAGACCTAAGTGACTATGAAGCCCTGGCGACCTGTGTAAGCAAACAGAATTTAAGCCCAGTGTGTCAAGGTTATGAAACTGAACCCTAAGGACTCAGTCACAGTAGCCAATTAGGCTGTAAGCTACAGCTAATCAATCATTTCTGGGTCCTTTATGCATTTTCTTTATAAAAGTCTCTATGGATGGAGCGCTCCAAGCCACTTCTAGTTGTCTCAATTGGAATCAATATTTGCTCAAATAAATTTAAAATTTTAATATGCCTCAATTTATCACTTAAAGCAGCAAAATAAAAGGAAGAATAAAAACAAAGATTGAAAAAACTGTTAGAGAAAATTTTGCATACATTTGTATTGGATGTTTAAGATGGACAGAATAAAAAAGGTGGGGCAGACGTTACATTTGAAGAAAATTTGTGAACAGTTTTCAAAGTTGGTAAGAAGTTATTAAGCCACAGTTCAAGAAGCTTATAGCCATAAGCACCAGATTAAAATTGACTGAAAAGCATGTGTGGAATTGTTTTAGAGTTAGGCTTTATTTATAGTAATATATAAATATTACTGAAAAATCTGGGAAGTTTATCAGTGGACGTTGTTAGTTTTGTTAAACTTGATAATAGCATTATGTTAATATAAAACAATAATAGTTTTTTAAAAATGTATAGAAGGACAAAGGGTAAAATTATACAATATGTAGAATTTTATTTTTAAAGAGTTTTAATATGTTGCAAGCAAGTATTGTAAAAATTATAGCAGAAGTAGAAATTTTGGTACTTTTTTCCCAATCCGTAGTTTTCTAGTAAGACTTGATATTTAAATCATGCTTCCACTTTGTCTTGGCTAACTAAGCTAATATTAGATGATATTTACTTAATTAGATGTAATTAATTAAAATACATCTCAAAACAATTAAGGTGTAATAACCTCTTAAAGGCTATGATCAGTGCCTCTGCAGATGATATTTCCATCAAGACACCTCAAATATGAGTTCATTTTGCACACTAATATAAAAGAACCAGATCAGATCTGTATTTTATGTATTTCAAAAGATGTCACCTATAATGTATTTCAAAAGCTTAATTTTTTATAGATTACACAATTATATTTTTGTACATATATTATGTGTTGCATAGTTTATAAAAATCTATACAGAATATATATATAAATATAACATTTATGTATTTTTTCTAATTAATGATTTTATATCTTCACATAGGTATATATCACATTGTACATTGGAAAACCTTGATTTAAATGACCACAATTTAAGATATTCAAGGTCAAATACTTGCCACTCCAGTTCAGTATTAGACATTTTGGTACTGCCCTATAAATATACTTTATATAATATATTATCAAAACTTGTTAATTACCTATATTCATAATATTATTTTTACTGAATGTCTGAAAAAGGTAAAGTGTCCTTCCATGAATTTGTTTATGAACGTGCTGTTCTAGAGGAACCTTCTTTTATGATTAGTTGAAAGAATTTGATTTGAAGATACCCTTTGCTTTGCTTGAAAAACACTCTGGCATTCTCCATTGCTCCAAGGACCTTTGTGCTGCTTTCATAATTAAGCCCATCAATCCTGGACATTTTTATTGCTGATTGTGGTGCAGAACCGCTTGGCTAAGTCTTTGAAAAGTAAATGATTATGGAGTGGCAGTTTTCTATGGCAATTTGAGCTTTGACTTTGGTGTTTGGATTCTACAGTCTGTTACCCATTACTGTGGATGGATGAGAGCCTTTTAAATAAAAATTTGGGGAACTCTAAATGGCAGAACACAAACAAACAAAGAAAAACACATACAGCCAAACTGAGATTCTGAAGGTAGATTGTAACCTGACCTGTGAGAAGCTACACGCACATCCTGCCTCGCTCACTTCCTTCCAAAATTGAGAATTATCTGTTTTTCTAAGTAGGGTTGTTTTATTAGGTTAAAAAAATTCCTTCCTAAATAGCATGAGGTTACCTTTGCATAGCTTTACTATTCCAAGATGCTAATCTCCTAAATATTGTGTGAAAAAAATATTGGAATAAAATCTCCAATTTTTCTGCACCAAAATTATCTGTACCCCAGTCGTTCTTCTTTCCTTTTCTTCTCTAACGACGAGGTAGACACTGCTCCTGTTTTCAGTACCTCTCAGATGGTGATCTCTCTCTTCTTTATCAAAATAGTTCTTGCTATGACTTTATACTAAAGAGCATTTACCAACTTTGGGTGCCCCATTAGCAATTATCAAGTTGTTATAAAATACATCTCGGTGAAGGAGACATCTTGTAAATAGCATCAGATTCCACAGTTTAAGGGCTCTGTCCTCTGAGAGACTCTCCTTCACACATAGACACGCTTCAGTCAGCAAGCTGAGGTTCACCTGAGCACATGACTGATGTACTACAGATTGGGGGTTCCAAGGATCCCCCCAGCCTCGCCTTGCGTCTGTTTAAGTTGCTAAAGCAGCTCACAGAACTCAGAAACGTCCTACTCACCACATCAATGGCTTATCATGAAAAGTTGTAATTTGGGGAAAATTATGTGGAAAGGGTGCTGAGTGAGCTTCCTTGTTCTCTCAGAATGCTCCTCTGGGTAGAGCTCTGCTAGTTCATCTACTAGAAGTTTCTGAATCACCCTGTGGGGTTTCATGGGGTCTTTTGTCCATTGGTGAGGGTGCTCAAACCATGGACACTGATGATGGCTCAACCTCCAGCCCCACTCTGCTCCTCTGAGCTGGGGTTCGGATGGGTCTGGAAGCCACCCTGGTTTGTTCTCTTGTCAAGAAGACCTTTTTCTTCAGCTGGGGTCTAAAGTCACCTCATTAGCATAATAAAACTTACTTTTATCACTCTCATTTTAGGAAATTCCAAGTTTTAGGAGTTCAGAAGCAGGGAAGACGATATAGAAATACCTTATCAAGTACTAGATCCATGTAATACTGTCGTCAGTAATGCAAATATGCTAGATTTTAGGCAATGATTTTATATTCAAATTTGAAAAAAATGTTCACTATAGCAATACCTTTTTTTTTTTTAAACTTCTCTGACTTGTAACTGAAAACCAACCAATCTTAGTTCTTATGTCTAGTGTTGCTTTGTATAGTACGGAATTTAAATATTAACCTTTGAATATCATCCTTTAGTTTTGTTCAGCTATATACTATCAAATTCAATTGAAAATGGGCATCATTCCCAGATGTTTTAGTTCTTCAAGTGTGGAAATGCAGGCTCTTAGTTGTTTTTTTTCTCACATTTATAATCTTTTTTACATTGAACTATAATTGAAATACGGCATTATTTTCAATTCAAATGTCCAACATAATGATTCCACATTGTATGCGGTTGAAGTGATAATCAAAGTAAGTCTATTCACCGCCCTTTCTTAGGATTTTCAAACTTGCAGGCCTGATCATAGTCCCCATGCTGACATTCCTCTCCCTGACTTACTGATTTTGTAAGGAGAATTTTGTACCTCTTGACTTCACACATAGACACGCTTCAGTCAGCAAGCTGAGGTTCACCTGTTTATCCTGTTTATCCCCCACCTCCAACTCTCCTCTCCTCTGTCCACCTCCACTTTGTTTTCTGTGTCTATGATTTTCAAATGTCTTTTGTCTTCATTTTAGATTTACAGAAAAGTTGCAAAGATTGTACCAAGAATTTCACTAGAGCCTTCACTGAATTTGAATTTCCTCTAATGTTACCATCTCACATTACTCTTGTGGACCAAAAAAGAGAAAATGCTCCATTTTTCTCTGTTGGAAAATGTCTACCTCCCCCCTGTCAAATCAGCAGGAGAGGTTGATGGTACAGGGTTGTGGCTGACTTGTTGTGAAAACCCTGTGACAGGAAATAAAGAAGACATCTCTGAAAGGTTCGCAGACTGAGATCCTGTCAGGTTTGTGAGCTGTGGGAACAAGGAGCGTGAGATAACAGCCTCACCTCTGCAGGAGCATGGGTAGGGCAGGAGACTCAAGTAGGCTTGGTGATTCCACCCTCCCGAACGGACCCTCTGGAGGAGCCAGCTCTGAAGTTAGGACAGTGTGTCTCCCTGATCAAGGAACTAAGTCACTAGACAGAGACCTCCTTTAGGCAACTGAAAATAGAGAAGCTAACTAGATGTCTTCTTTGTTAGGAAAAAGTAATTTATTCCTTCTGTGCATGTAACTTTATATCTATCATCCATCTATCTGTATCTATCTATCTATCTATCCATCCATCCATCCATCCTTACTTATACTCATTGCATATATGCATATGTGTATATGTATGTGTGTGTGTGTGTGTGTGTGTGTGTGTGTGTGTATAAAAGGGAT
The DNA here is from genome assembly GCA_004024925.1 of Scalopus aquaticus. Classification (NCBI taxonomy): domain Eukaryota; kingdom Metazoa; phylum Chordata; class Mammalia; order Eulipotyphla; family Talpidae; genus Scalopus; species Scalopus aquaticus. The sequence goes on along the minus strand of PVIJ01009144.1, from coordinate 690 downwards.
CCAAAAACTGAAGGAGGATAAATCATTCAGAGAAATCTGATGTTGGTCTCCTGTACCCCAGTCCTCAGTTTGACTCTGAATAACATCTTTGCTAAATTTCTCTTTTATTAAACTTTATTCACGGTGGTGATAAATTTGTCAAATCTAAAAAGACCCAACCTTGTTGTATTATTATTAACTAAGCTGTAGACTTTATTGATCTTTTCCCAGCTTTTCCATAAACATTCTTTATGTTTTATTTTTTTTTAATTATTGAAATAACATTGGGTTTTTTTTTTTTGTTTGTTTGTTTTTGGTTTTTTGGTTTACAACACTGTATATAATTTAGGAGAATAAGTTAATACTTCTTTAAGGGTATGTTACCACACCACCAGCCAAGCACCTAGTCCTTTACCCTAGACCATTGGGTTCACTCACCCCCTCACCCCTTGGTAATCCCCCTTCCCCTTCTAGTAGCCTCAGTTCTGCAGTCGTGTTTCAAGGGTTTGCTTTGCTTTAGTTTTGATAGCTTCTTTGTTTTGTGTCTCTATATTTTACATATGAGTGAAAGCGGCTGGTACTTGTCTTCCTCCTTCTGATTTATGTCACTTAGTATCACCTCCTCCAATTCCGCCCATGTTGTCATGAGTGGCAGGATTTCATCTGATTTTTTTTTTTTTTTTTGGTAGCTGAGAAATAATTCATTGTGTG
>PVIJ01009143.1:54522-68854 GCA_004024925.1 Scalopus aquaticus | reverse complement strand
TCACCCTCCCCCTCTAACACCCCTTGCGCCTCCCCCCATTCAGCCCCGCCCCGCTTCCGCCGAGTGTACGCGCTCCGCTCCCGCCCCGACTACAGCTCCCAGAAGACCCTGCGCGCAGGCCTCCGCAGCCGCCATCTGGGTCACGTGGCGCGGCCGGGTCACGTGGGGTGGCCGGTCACGTGGCCGCGGCTGTCACGGGAGCCCTCCGGCCTGGCCGGTCCGCAGAGGGCCATGGCCAACGTCTCCAAGAAGGTGTCGTGGTCCGGCCGCGACCGGGACGACGACGAGGCGACGCCGCTGCTGCGGAGCGCGGGGCGGCCGGAGGCGCAGGCCGGCGAGGACGCGCCGCTGCTGAACGGGGCTGGGCCCGCGGCCGCCCGCCAGGTGAGCCCGCGCGCCAGGTGAGCCTCCCGCGCCGTCCCGCGCCGTCCCGCCGGCCTCGCCGGGTCCGGGCCTCGCGGGGGCGCGGCGGGACGTGCGGCGGCCCCGCGGCCGGTGCCCGCGTCCGAAGCTCCGGGTCGGCTCCCCGCGGGCAGCCTTCATGCTCGGGGTCGCGCTGCGCGGGGCCGGCGGCGCCTGTCCGCCCTCCGCACCTTCCCCCTCCCCCAGGTCGTCAGGAGCGCGCGAGCTCAGCTGTTGGCCTTGGCGGGGGGTCTGGAGCCCTGAAAAGAGTTAGCACGGACGGGGCCGCGCGTGCTCTCACAGGAAGGCGGCTCATCTGAGCCCTCCCTACCCCCCATCAGCCACCCCCAGGCCATCTGAGGGGCCACGCACCTCCTCAGTTTCCCTTAGCAGTTCCCGGACTTCGGGGCGCACGCCGAGCCGCGAGCTCACGTGTGTGGGTGGCCAGGCTGCCGCGCGCCCCTCCCCGCGCGCTTCTGCTTTCGCTTCAGGGAGCCGGCTTGAGGCGCTCTGCTTCCCGGTTGCTCCTCTTCCTTGGCCTTTGCGCCACGTGTAGGGAATACGGCACTGCAGGGTACAGGGCGCGACCTCGGGGCTGGGGCTGGGGCTGGGGCTGCCTGGCCGGGTGCTGTGATGCTCGGGGCTCAGGGCTCTGGCGGTTTGGGTTTTTTTCCTAGTAACATTTTGATTTCCTTTTCTTTTTATTTATGCATCAAGCTGGGGTACAGGCCAGAGGCACCAGGTGGCGAGAGGGTTCACCAGAGACAGAGTGGGGAGCAGAACAGGCAGATGCACTGAAATCCACTGCTGAGGGGAGCAGCGGGCGAGGCAGGAGGGGTCTGCCGTGCCATGTGGGAATCTCCCCAGCCGGGCATCGAACTCGATTCGCTGCTGCTGACAGTTCCATAGCCCAGCGCTTAATCGCTGCGCCACCAGGAGGCTCTTTCCCTTCTTTTAAAAAGAAGGTGGCTTGCAGGCCTAAACACAGAAGTGTGGAAGTTCACTTTGGGGGTGATAGGAAAGAGAGTGGGACCCCTGACAGGTTGAGCTGGGCTTCCCTCCGGACAGAGGGTGCTTGGGGCCCCCACTCCCGTCGTAGACAGATCTAGGCACTGACCTTTTTGGGAAAGAGACGGTTGGTCTTGCTCTCAGCGTCGCTTCCTTAGAGTGGCCTCTGGAGGCCCTTTTGTCATCTGTTTACTCCCGACCTGTCCGCTGCTCCAAACAGCCGAGAAGACGCCTTTGTGTGCGGCGGCCCAGCCCGGCCCCGCGTGCCTGTGGGCCCCAGGGTGGCAGAAGCGTTCGGTCCTCACGGGCGGTCTGGGAAGGACCGAGGCAGCGTGTGTTGGGGGCCCTGCGGGTGGGAGAGGGGCATGAACGGGGTGCCCCTTGGCACACTGGGTGGGGCCGAGGCTCTGTGCCGCCCGCTCTGCACTGGCGGGGCCTTGCCTGGCCGCCTTGTGCCCGAGCCTCCTCGCTGCCAGGGTGCCCCCTGGCGCCGGCTGCCCTGCGGTCCTGAAAGCGGGGGCCCAGAGCACCCTGCCGTCCGGTTGCACCCAGACGCCTCCATTCCTGAAGCTGCGCAGTGCTGGGGCCAGGTAGCCTGGGCGCTGCCTCAGGTGCTGGCGTCTTTAACTCTACCGCACAGCCCTGCGGGAAGGGCTGGGGAGGTGGGTGTGGCAGAGGAGTCCTTGTCACTGGCTCCACGGCCAGGCCAGTGAGTGCCCAGCAGGCAGCAGGCAGGGCTGCGGGCAGTGCAGACAGGCTGAGCCGGAGCCAGCGTCTGCCCGCTTGGACCAGGCCCCTGAGCGCCCCCCCCAGTTTCTGCTTCCGTCCTGCCTGAGCATGGGGTGAGGCAACTCAGCCGTGGAACACCGCCCACCCGCACAGGGCAGGCTGAGGTCAGCCAGCAGTCACGGTCATGTGTCAGGCAGTGAAAAGCGGGGTGTTCCGTGACCTCCTGGAGGACCTGAGCTGGAAATGGGCATGGGGCAGTGGGCGGAAAGGCCAGCTCCGGAGCTCTGGGCTTCAGGGGCTGCCCCGGCCCAGCAGGGCGGGGCGGGCTGGGTCAGCATTTAGAACGGTTTCTGGGGTACTGCTTCTCTGAGAACCAGGGTGACCCCGAGGACCGTGTCTGGCCCTGATCGTAGTCTAAAAGTGGGGGCAGGGTCTAGTCACCGCACCACTCGGACGCTCCTCTGGGTGAGCGGGCGCCTGGCCTTCTCCTCAGCAGCTCCTGGCCCTGGGTCTCCCTCCCAGGAAGTCCTCTCACTGGCTTCTGTCTCAGCCCCCACCCAGCCCTAATTCATGGGGTCCAGGCTGTTCCCACAACTTGCTTCTCCAGGGGTCCCCAAATCGCCTTTCTTTTAGTAGCCACCGTCCAGGGCCAGGTGGGGGGACAGCCGCACCCGCGTGCCGTCAGCAGCACCCAGGCTGGGGAGGCTGGCAGGTGTGCGGGGTGGGGGCAGCGTGGGCCGGGGCCTGGGCCGGGGCTGGCTGCGCACCGGGCCGCATGGCAGACGCTGTTGCGCCGTCACCGAGTCGCGGTACCTGGCAAAGCGCCTCATGGCTTCCGCAGGTCTCGCTGGCTCCAGTGCTGGCGTCAGTGGGGTGAAGCCTGCTGGGGTGTGGGCACCCCAGAGCCAGGGTGTGCCGGGCCGGCCTCGGTGCAGGGGCTCGCTCACCGGGAGGGGCGCTCCCCCAGGCAGGGCCGAGGAGGCGGGCGGGGCCACCTCCCCATGCTGGGTGACGGCTGCGGGGGCACTGGGGTCCCTCCCGTGGTCCCCCGCAGCTGTGACTGAGCCCCACCTCTTCGCCTAGCTGCCCCATTCGGCGTTTTTTCGGGCCGGACAGATGAGCAACGTGGAGCTGGACGACGCGCTCTTGGACCCCGTGAGCGGCCCCGCCCCCCACGGGCCCCTCCCGAAGGGCTCTCGGCCAGGGGCAGCGCGGCCCTCCCAGCACCCCACGGGGGTTCGCCCACGGCCGTCCCAGCCCTCTCTGAGGGCTCCGGGGTCCCGCTCCACGGCCCCAGAGGGCAGTGAGCTCGGCTGCTCCCGCACTGCGCGGCCGGGCTGGGGACCGCAGCCCCAGCCGCTCTGCATCTTCCTGAGACCAGCCCCTTCGCTCACAGGGGCCTCGCTCCAGAGCCTGGGACAGAGGCCAGGGCTGCCCCCACCCATGTCCCGTGAAGGCCGCCCGCCCTGCGTCCCTGGCGCGGCCGTGGCGCTGCCCGCTGGACCAGGGGCCTGAGCCGCCACTGTGCCCGAGTCAGACCGACGCGCATCTGTCCTGCGTCGTGTCCGGCCTGTGGGCACATGCACGGGCGCGCTCTGCTCCGTGCCTGGGCCTGAGGGGCGCTGGATAGTCAGGGGGCCCCGCCTCTTCCTTCCACAGGAGACGGACCCCCCGCACCCCTTCCCCAGGGAGATCCCACACAACGAGAAGCTGCTGTCTCTCAAGTATGAGGTGCGCCGTCTGCCCCCACCCCCCAGCTACCCCCGCCCCGCCCCGCCGCCCCTGCCCTGGCCGCTGACGGCTGTCTGCGCCGCGCAGAGCCTGGACTACGACAACAGCGAGAACCAGCTGTTCCTGGAGGAGGAGCGGCGCATCAACCACGCGGTGAGCCCCGCGGTGGCGTGGAGCCCCTGCCTGGGCCCAGGGGTGCCGGGGCTGGGGAACCTGAGCTGTCCGTGGCCAGCGGGGGCCGCGCCGCCCTGACCCCGCCCGCCTGGCGCGCGCAGGCCTTCCGCACGGTGGAGATCAAGCGCTGGGTCATCTGCGCCGCCATCGGCATCCTCACGGGCCTCGTGGCCTGCTTCATCGACATCGTGGTGGAGAACCTGGCCGGCCTCAAGTACAGGGTGGTGAAGAACAGTATCCTGGTCCTGCGGGGGCGGGGCGGGGGCGGGGGCAGCCGCAAACCGGCCACAGCCCTTGACCAGCCCAGACATCGACAAGTTCACGGAGAAGGGGGGCCTGTCCTTCTCTCTCCTGCTCTGGGCCACCCTCAACTCTGCCTTCGTGCTCGTGGGCTCCGTCATCGTTGCCTTCGTGGAGGTACAGCGGGGCGCGGGCGGCGGGGCGGGGCCGGGCCGTCCGTCCAGTGGAGACGTGCCAGCTGCACTGCCCGGCCAGTAGGTGCCGGCTGGGGCTCGTGGGTGCGGCCTCGCAGGCTGGCCCTGCCCTGGGGTCAGCTGTGCGTGGTGCCTGCCTTTCGAGGGCTGGGAGCAGAGGCCGCGCCCAGGGCGTGGGGGTCATGCCCCTCGACGCACGAGCCCTGGGCCTCCCGTCTGGCCGGGCGCCCTCAGGCCGCCCCTCGTCTGGAGGGAGGAGGGAGCCCTCCCCAGCCCAGGCCCACTGCCACTCAGCCTGGCCCCTGTGCTTCCAGCCGGTCGCTGCTGGCAGCGGGATCCCCCAGATCAAGTGCTTCCTCAACGGGGTGAAGATCCCCCACGTGGTCCGGCTCAAGGTGAGGCCGGGCCCTCGTGGCGGGTGGGGACGTGGGGCTGCCCAAGGACAGCTGGCCGCGGGCTCTGCGCCCTTCGGGACAGCGCCCTGATTCTGGGGTCTGGGAACTCGGGCCCCAGCTGTCGTTCCCGGCACTGGCCTGCTATCGGGGCCCAGAGCCCTCAGCAGAGCTGCGCAGGCCTTGGGGTGCTGGGCCGCGCCCCCGCCTGCAGCGTCCACGCCAGGACAGGCGGGTCTGCAGAGGCATCTGCTTGTCATGTGGGGGCCGTCTGCAGGCGCTGCCCACCAGCACTCACCCCTGGGCCCCGCGGGCCGCGTTTGCCAGCTGCGGGGAGACTGGCCGCTCCCAGACTGGGAGCCCAGGAGTCGGCGGCGCCCCTTGGGGGGGCGGGGCCTGGCCAGCAGCTCTCTGAGGGGCCCCGCCCGCCCCGCGGAGCCGCGTGGGGAGGGCCAGGGCGGTCCTTGGCGGGGGAGGGCCGCGGGGCGACGGACCCCGGCGCCCCAGCGGCACTCAGAAGCCACTCCGTGTCACAGACCCTGGCGATCAAGGTGTCCGGCGTGATCCTCTCCGTGGTGGGGGGCCTGGCTGTGGGGAAGGTAAGGCCCCGCCCCCGCCCCGGCCCCGCCCCGCGGCAGCCCGGCCCCGCCCCGCCGACCAGCTGTGCTGCGCCTCCAGGAGGGGCCGATGATCCACTCGGGCTCTGTCATCGCGGCCGGGGTCTCGCAGGGGAGGTCGACCTCGCTGAAGCGCGACTTCAAGGTGAGGCCTGCAGGCCGAGGGCCCTGGCGCTGGGCCTGGCCCCGGGGGGTGCCCGTGGCCCTGGGGCGGAGCCTTGGTGTGGCTGGGCTGCACCTTCGCAGTTCAGAGCGCGTCCACGCCTGTCCTGCCGCCGGCCAGTCTGCTGGGCGTGGGGCCAGCCTCGCTCCGGCCTGGCGCGTCCATGGCGGGCTCTGGGTGGGCAGCTGCCGGGAGCCTGGCCTTCTGCTTGCCAGTCGAGCTCCGGTTCTGTCTTCCGACCTGCCCCTCCCCGCGCCCGCCCCGCCCCGGCGGGCCTGGGTCTGAGACCTCCCCTCGCCGCAGATCTTCGAGTACTTCCGCAGAGACACGGAGAAGCGGGACTTCGTCTCGGCTGGAGCCGCGGCCGGCGTGTCTGCCGCCTTCGGCGCGCCCGTGGGTGAGGCGCGCTCGGCTCTCGCGCGGGGTGGGTGGGCGCGGCCGGCCCCGGGCCTGTGCGGGCGCTCAGGGCGGGCGCTGCCCTTGCAGGCGGGGTCCTGTTCAGCCTGGAGGAGGGCGCCTCTTTCTGGAACCAGTTCCTGACCTGGAGGATCGTAAGTCCCGCCCCCGGCCCCGCCCCGGCCCCCAGCCGGCCGGCGCCCTCTCACCCGCGCGCTGCCCGCAGTTCTTCGCCTCCATGATCTCCACCTTCACCCTCAACTTCGTCCTGAGCATCTACCACGGCAACATCTGGGACCTCTCCAGCCCGGGCCTCATCAACTTCGGGAGGTTCGACTCGGAGGTGAGCGCGGGCGCGGGCTGCGCGGTGCTCCGCCCGTGGGCGTGGGGAGGCCGGCTGGGGGCGCCCCTCAGCGCGGCGGCTCTCCCCGCAGAACATGGTGTACACCATCCACGAGATCCCCATCTTCATCGCCATGGGCGTGGTGGGTAAGGACCGCCCTGCCGCTCCTCCCCTGCCGGAGCGCCCGCTGGCCTGAGGCGGGCTGCCGGGCAGCGGTCACCAGGCTGAAGAGAGCCAGTCGCCCGTGGTGCGGGCAGGCGGCGGCCCCGCCCCACCCCTCCGTCCCTCCCCCTCTGCACCCCAGCCTCCCCCCCCCCCGCATTGCAGGCCTCCCCCTGCACCCCAGCTTCCCCGCGCCCCGCCCCGGCGCCCCGCCCCCACGCCAGGCCCCTCGTGCTCCTCCCCAGGGGGCGTCCTCGGCGCCGTGTTCAACGCCTTGAATTACTGGCTGACCATGTTCCGGATCAGGTGCGCCCCCGCGTGTGCCCCGGGCAGGCCCAGCTGCAGGGGCTCGGGCCTGGGCTCTGCCCACGGGCGCCAGCCCCGGCCTGACCGTCCCGCCACCGGCCAGGTACATCCACCGGCCCTGCCTCCAGGTGGTCGAGGCCATGCTGGTGGCCGCCGTCACCGCCACGGTGGCCTTTGTGCTCATCTATGCGTCCCGGGACTGCCAGCCCCTGCAGGGGAGCGCCGTGTCCTACCCCCTGCAGGTAGGCCCGCCGGCCGCTGGCCGTCCTGGGCGCCGGGCTGCCCTGGCCGCACGCCTGCCACGCCGACCCTCCTGCCGCCTCCCGCCCGCAGCTCTTCTGTGCGGACGGCGAGTACAACTCGATGGCCGCCGCCTTCTTCAACACCCCGGAGAAGAGCGTGGTCAGCCTCTTCCACGACCCCCCAGGTGCGGGCCCTGCTGGCCGGGCGGGCGGGTGGGGGCTCGGCCCGAGCCTGGCGCTGCTGGCGTGGGCCACCTGCCCCGCCGCACCCCGTGTCTGCCTGGCCCTGGGCACACCGGCTGGCGCTGCTTCAGCGGCTCCCCGCCCGCTGGGGCCACGCTTCGGCCCGGCCGCAGGAGGGGCAGGCGGCTGGGCGGCCGCGAGGCGGTGGCCGCGGCCTGGCAGCCTCTCTGTCCCCAGGCTCCTACAACCCCATGACCCTGGGCCTCTTCACGCTGGTCTACTTCTTCCTGGCGTGCTGGACCTACGGGCTGACCGTGTCTGCTGGCGTCTTCATCCCCTCGCTGCTCATCGGGGCCGCCTGGGGCCGGCTCTTTGGCATTTCCCTGTCCTACCTCACGGGGGCCGCGGTGAGCGGGGCCGGGCGTCTGGGGGCCTGCCTGCCATCGGCCGTGGGCAGTGACCGGCTCCCGCCTGTGCCCCCCCCGCCCCCCCACAGTGCGTCTGTCGCGGTGCGGCCCCTTGGGGGGCTGCAGGTGGGCGTGCCGTGTGCTGTCAGGGCTGAGGCCAGCGCCTCTGCTGTGCCCTCGCCAACAAGACGCGTGCCTCCCTCCCCCCGGCAGCCGCCCGCCCCCCCCCCCCCCCCGGAGCCCGTGAGCGCGCATGCGCAGCTCCGCGTGCTCGTGGCCTGCAGCCGCGGCTGGGCGGGCCGTGGGCGGGGCCGGGGGCGTCGGGCCCGGGGCAGGTTGGGGTCTGCCCGTCAGCGCCGCGGTCGTCCTGCAGGTCTGGGCTGACCCTGGCAAGTACGCCCTGATGGGCGCGGCCGCGCAGCTGGGTGAGTCCCGCGGGGGCAGCGCGGGGGCGGCGGGGAAGAGCCGCGGGGCCAGGCCGCGCCCACCTCCCTCCCTCCCCAGGCGGGATCGTGAGGATGACGCTGAGCCTGACGGTGATCATGATGGAGGCCACCAGCAACGTGACCTACGGCTTCCCCATCATGCTGGTCCTCATGACCGCCAAGATCGTGGGGGACGTCTTCATCGAGGTGCGCCCTGCAGCCCGCCCCGCCCCGCCCCCAGACCCGCGGAGCCCGAGGGGGCGGGGCCGGCCGGGCGCTCACCCGCCGCGCCCCGCAGGGCCTGTACGACATGCACATCCAGCTGCAGAGCGTGCCTTTCCTGCACTGGGAGGCCCCGGTCACCTCGCACTCGCTCACCGCCAGGTACGGGCTGGCCGGGGGCGGGGCGGGGCGGCCCTGGGGCCTCCTGCGAAGGCGGCGTGTCCGCAGGGAGGTGATGAGCGCGCCGGTCACCTGCCTGCGCCGGAGCGAGAAGGTGGGCGTCATCGTGGACGTGCTGAGCGACACGACGTCCAACCACAACGGCTTCCCCGTGGTCGAGCTCGCGGGCGACGCCCAGGTGCCCGCCCCCACTGACGGGAGGGGGCCGCCCCGCACCTGCTGCCTGCGGGCCTGCTGACCCCGCCCCTTCCTCCGCAGCCCGCGCGGCTCCAGGGCCTGATCCTGCGCTCGCAGCTGATCGTCCTGCTCAAGCACAAGGTGGGCGGGCGGGGGGCGGGGCTGGGGCTGGCCGGGCGGGCCAGCGGGCTGACGCTGCCCCGCAGGTGTTCGTGGAGCGGTCCAGCAGAGGCCTGCTGCGGCGCCGCCTGCGGCTGAAGGACTTCCGGGACGCCTACCCGCGCTTCCCCCCGATCCAGTCCATCCACGTGTCCCAGGACGAGCGGGAGTGCACCATGGACCTCTCCGAGTTCATGAACCCCTCCCCCTACACTGTGCCCCAGGTGCCCGCCGGGAGGGGTGCGGCTGTGCCCGCCCACTCTGCCCCTTCGGGTGGGCGCGCGCTGAGGCCTCTCCCCTTGCAGGACGCGTCTCTGCCGCGGGTGTTCAAGCTGTTCCGGGCCCTCGGCCTGCGGCACCTGGTGGTGGTGGACAACCTCAACCAGGTGAATGCCGCCTGCACGCGCCCCTGGGCCCCGGCCGGCTTCCCGGCCCTGACCCCCTCTGCTCCCGCAGGTTGTGGGGCTGGTGACCCGGAAGGACCTCGCCAGGTACCGGCTCGGCAAGGGGGGCCTGGAGGAGCTCTCGCTGGCCCAGACGTGAGGCCAGCGGCCCTGGCACCCACTCCGGGTCCTGCCTCGGGCGCCCTCCAGCCTCTGGCCGGCCCAGCCTGCCCCCTGGTGGGGCCGTGCTCGCACCCCGTCCATACCCAGCTGCCCCTCGCTGGCCCCCACACTGCGGGCTGTGGAGCTGCTGCTGACGCCCGCCGGGCTGTGCGTGTGCATGTGCACGCGTGAGCGGCGGTGAGGGTGTGAGCCGCGGGCGCCCAGGAGAGCCCGTCCCGGCTCTTTGCCCCCATCACCTGGCGGCCCCGAGCCCCACGCCGCCCCCCGTTGGAGGCCAGCGCCATGTCCTGCCTCAGCCCACGAGCTCTCCCCTGGGCAACCGGCCTGCCTCAGCCAGGCCCCAGCTGGACACGCAGAGGCCGCAGGGCGACGGGCTCCACTGGCGTCCTCGCCGGAAGGCAGCTGGGCACCGCCGCGGCCTGTCCCCCACGCCTGTCCACCTGAGGCCCTCGGGCCGGCCTGCGCCTGAGTGTCTCCGCGGGGGTCTCCCGCCGGCCCCTCGCCCTTCCTGGAGCTGCTCCCAGCGACGGGCTGTGCCTGGGGCCCCCCGGCGCCCGGTGACTGCAGACACAAGGCCTTTGCGGGGCGGGGGGACTGCACCCGGCTGTGGCCCCTTTCCAGGGGGCCGCCCCCACAGCCTTCACAGGGACGGGGGCCTGGGGGGCTCTGGATGGGGAAATAAAGGCACTTTTTCTCGCCAGCCTGGACCTCTTCCAGCTGGGGCTTGGGAGGCGCCACAGGTGGGCACCCCAAATGGAGACACAGAGGCCCAGAAAGGGGCCAAGCCGCGCACCCCACCGCAGCGCCTGGCAGGAGGCTGGTTCCCCATGCCCTTGACCCCGCCCGTGCCCAGTCGGGGGCTGCAGGGCTCCCAGGCATCTCGGCCGGCGGGCCTGGGTTCCACTGGCAGTTGGGCGCGAGGTCAGGGGTTCTGGGCAGGCAGGAGGGTTCCGGGAGCCTCTGCTCGCCTGCCTGGTGTCGTCTCGGGTGACGTGAGGCCGGCCCCCGGCCCCACCTCCAGCCTGACTGCCCTGCTCCCTCCAGCCGCCCCAGACCCCCCCACCCTGGTCTCCCGGACTACCATCCCGGCGTCCATCTCTGGGCGGCCCAGGGTGCTAGGCCTGAGGTCTCTCCATTGGGACTGCGGCACGGCTACCCGGCTCTCTGCGGCCACAGCCGCCAGAGCCCGCCCTGCGTCCCCAGCTGTGGGGCTGCCAGGGCGGAGCCCACCCCTGGCCAGGCGGGGGGCCAGCCCGGCCGAGACACCGCAGTTTGGGGCTGACCCTGAGCGACTCCTCACAGCCAGGGTCTCTGGCCGCAGGCCCGGAAGGCCAGGTGACCGGCCCCACTCCACGCTCTGGAGAGCTAGCGGCCAGTGACCCCTCGTCCGGGGCCTCGCCCCCCTCCCCGTCCAGCACCCTCGCCCTGGAGGACCTGGAGCTCCTCCTGCAGGAAAGGCCGGCCAGCCCCGCGCCCCTGAGCCCCGAGAATGCCTCGGGGGAGTATGGCTGCCGCCTGGCGTCCACCCCCCCCAGCCCCGAGCGCTGGCAGCAGCTGGAGCAGTGGTGAGCCCGCGGGGACAGGGCGGGCGCCTGGGGGCCGCCGGCGGCCTGAGCGCCTGCCTTCCCCCAGGCTGCTGGACCTGCAGGCCGAGGCGGCGGCCCTGCGGGGGCCCCGGGGATGCTGTGAGCGGGCGCTGCGGGGCCTGCTGCGCGAGCTACTGCTGGTGCGGGCCCGCCTGCAGGCCCAGGACACCGCGCTGCGGGCGCTGCGGCGGGAGGCGCCTGAGGTGAGCCCGACTGCCCTCCCAGTCGCCCCACTGCTTGCCGCTCGGCTGAGGGCCGGGGCCCGGCCAGCCGCCACAGCTCACCCCCTCCTCGCAGCCCCCAGCTCCCCAGAACCAGAACCAGATGCAGGCCCTGGACAAGAGGTAGCAGCCATGGTGTGGGCCTGGGGGGGAGGGCCGGGGCGGCAGGGGCTGCGCTGCCCTGGGGCCCAGCGTGAGGGCCCGCCTCGGAACGGGCCGGGAGGCTGAGCAGCTCAGCAGGCCCCGCTGGCCGCTCGGCTGCCCGCAGAGAGCTGTTTGCATGCCAGGCTGGTGGAGGTGCGGGAGGCCCTGACCCAGATCAGGAGGAAGCAGGCGCTCCATGACTCGGGGCGGAAGGCCGCCCAGCAGGAGGTCACACTCAGGTGGGCGCTGTGTCCCCCTCTGGGGACGGGCTCTGGGCCCAGCCGGAGTGGCCCTCTGGGGTCCCCGAGGTGGCCAGGCGCCCCGGCCCCCTGTGGGAGGAGGCTGGCACCCCGGGCCCTGCCCTCCCCGTCAGCCACACCACCAGAGCTGGACGCCACCTGCCTCCGGCACCAGGCTGCGGTCCCCAGCCCAGCAGGCCCCTGGGTGGCCCCTGCCTGCTGGGTGCATGAGCGGGGCCCTCGCCCCCAGGCTGGCCCAGCTGGCGGAGCAGCTGCAGCAGGAGCAGCAGGACCGGGCAGTGGCCTGTGGGGCCCTGCAGAAGGGTCAAGAGGAGGCCAGCCTGAGGGTGGACCAGGAGGTGGCCAAGCTGCAGGTACCAGGAGCCCCGCCGGCAGCCCTGGCTGCGTCCTGCTCCCGTGGGGGGCCCGGGCAGCTGTTTATGAAGTGACCCAAAGCCCGAGACTGGATGAAACTAGTCTTGGTGCCAGGGGCCACATTGCGGGGCTCGGCCACGTGTGGCCGTGGCGGCTGTTTCTTCAAGAAAGCTCCACGCCTGGTGCTGCCAGTGCTCCCGCCCGGCCTGCCCTGCAGAACCAGCACCAGGCCAAGGACCGGCACACCCTGGCCTGAAGCCCCTTTCTGGCTCCGAGCCTCGGGGACCCTGGGCCCGCCCGCTGGGCCCGGGGAGGCCGGGGTGGGGCGGGCGCCTCCCTGGCCTGGTCTCTCCTGCTCTGCAAACGGGCCGCGTGGAGTGGGGAGGCTGCTGCCCGCTGCCCGCAGTCGCTTGGAGCCACAGCCCCCCGGCCCTTGGGGAGCCGACGTCTCGCTCCATCAGGCTGCCCGCCACCTCCTGGAGGAGCTGCCGAGGCCAAGGGGCTGTCCGCTCCAGGGCTCCACCTCTCCCAAGCGCTTGGGGGCAGCAGTCAGCACAGTCCCTGCCTGTCTCCAGGACGGTCTTCCCGTGGGCGACCTGGGCGCAGGGCCGAGCCGCGGACTTGAAGCCCTCACTGCCCGCTCTGCGGCGGGCGCCCAGCGCGGCCGGTCCCTGCTCTGTGGGCTGAGGGCAGTGCTCGGGCCTGGAAGCCATGGACAGAGCCTGGAGTGGGACGGGGTGCGTGGGCTTGGGCTGGGCCTCGGCCGGGGTCTCCGGCACCCTCTGGCCCAAGCACGCAGCGGCCGGCCACAGGGAGGGCGGAGGCCAGGGGGTGTGGGCGTGAGAGTGCACGGGGCGTGAGTGCGAAGTCACGTGTGCCCCGAACGGGTGTGCGCTCCACCAGCCGTCGGAGCCTGGCCCTAGCCTGGGGTGGGCGGCGCCCGCCTGGCCGGCTCAGGCCCGAAGAAAGCAGGGGCCGCTCTGCGGGCACCTGCGGCCGACCCCGGGATGGAGCCAGCGGGGTTGGCCAGAGGGGCCCAGCCGGCGCCCACCAGTGCTTACCCCAGGCCCAGGTCACCAAGCTGGGCGAGGAGATGAGCCTCCGCTTCCTCAAGAGGGAGGCCAAGCTGTGCGGCTTCCTGCAGAAGAGCTTCCTGGCCCTGGAAAAGGTGGGAGCTGCAGGGCCGCGCGGGCGGGCGGGGCGCCCCGCCCCGGGCTCACGGGGGCACGGCCCCCCGCAGAGGATGAAGGCCTCGGAGAGCACGCGGCTGAGGTCGGAGAGCAGCCTGCGGGAGGAGCTGGACAGCCGGTGGCAGAAGCTGCGGGAGCTGGACGAGGAACGCACGCAGGCCCTGCGGGTGCAGTGCGAGGTGAGCCCCGCGGGCAGGCCGTGGGCGGGCCCTGGGAGGGGCGTGGTCTCGCAGGCGGGGTCCACAGGTGGGCGGCCCCCACGAGGGGCGTGGTCTCGCAGGCGGCGGGGCGGGCGGGGCCTCAGCCCTCCGCGCCGCAGCAGGAAGAGCGCCGCCTGGTGGAGCAGTGCCGGGGCCTGGACGAGGCTGTGATCCAGCTCACCACCTTCGTGCGGCAGAACCAGGTGTCCCTGAACCAGGTGTTGGTGGCCCAGCAGAAGGCCTGGTGGGTGTCAGCACGGCCCTCTCCCACCCCGGCATCCGAGCCAAGCGCCGAGCCCCGTGGGTGCCCTGGGTAGAGCGGTCACTGCAGGCTGGGCAGCAGTGAACACCGCCCGGACTCGGCGGCCGCTGTGCTAATAGGCCACCCTTGCTCTCCGGGCCTTCTGGAAGGTTCTGGCGCCGGCAGCTGTGCTCCTCGCTCAGCACCGAAGGGCGAGCAGCCTAGACTGAGTAGGTCTCTCCCGGTGGCACCAACTCCCAGGGACGCCAAGGGGCACTTAGAGGAGAGCCAGGCGGAGGAGCTGACCGCCTACCTGCGGCAGAGCCTGGAGGCCGCGCAGCGGGCGGGCGAGCGGGCGCAGCAGGAGACCGGCCGAGCGCTGGAGCTGGTGAGGGCGCTGGGGTGTGGTCCCGGGGCCGCCCCCGCGGGCGCGCGCTCAGCCCGGTGTCCCGCAGCTGCGAGAGAAGAGTCAGGCCCTGGAGGTGTCGGTGGCCAAGCTGGGCAGGCAGCTGAAGGAGCTGAGTGACCACCTGCTGGCGCTGAGCTGGAGGCTGGACCTGCAGGAGCAGACGCTGAGCCTGAGGCTGGACGAGGTGACAGGAGGGGCGCCCGAGGGGTCGCGCCCAGCAGCCGTTGGGGCCCCCGCTGGTGGGCAGCCAGCCTGGGCTGGGCGCGCTGCGAGCCAGGCCCCGCCCCCGCACCTCCGCGTACCCCCCTC
>PVIJ01009143.1:0-54422 GCA_004024925.1 Scalopus aquaticus | reverse complement strand
GCCTTCCTGTCCGGGGCCGGCACCCTTTTCCCCGGCGTGGCCGGCGCGGCTGTGGACCATGGCCGCTCCGGCCAGCCATGGCGGGCTCGCAGGCCCAGCCCCACCTGTCCCCGCCGGTCGCGCCAGGGCCGCGGCCCCTGCCTTTCCAAGGCCTGCAGGTCTCCTCCGCAAGGGCGGTCTGGCCACCAGCGCCCCTGCGCCCCGCCCCCTCCAGGTGGGGCCGGCGCCCCCCTTCGCTGGGTCTCAGGCTGGTTTCCTGCACAGCTGCTGGCTCCGCCCTCCCTTGCTTGCGGAGAGCCCCATGGCACCCCTGCGGGGGGGGGGGGGGGGACTCTGGCCTCTCCCCTGCCCTTGGCTGGGGGTTCTCCTTTCAGGTGGGCGGGCTGCCGGTCCCTTGACCCCCTGAGCCCTGGGGGCAGCCGGGGAGGCAGGGCGGGCTCAGCCTCTTCTCGGATGGGGCCCCTTGGCCACACCCGCGGGTGCTCCGGAGGTGGACGTGGGGACCCCCGGAGCTCCCCCCACCTGGGTGCAACCGCCGAGGAGCGGGCGAGCTCCTGTGGGCCCTGCGCCCACCCGCTGACCACCCCCAGGCCAAGAGCGAGTGGGGAGCGGCCCGGCAGTCGTGGTTGCAGAGCCTGGCCCTGTGCCGGCAGGAGGCGGAGGCCCACGCGCGGGAGCTGCAGGAGAGAGTGGACAGCCTGCCGCGGCAGGTGGGTGCCGCCCGGCCCTCCCGCACCCCCGCCCGCCCGCCCGCCCCCAGCTGCCCGCCCTCGTGCCTTCCAGATGGAGGCCGTCGCTGACAAGTGCGTCCTTCACCAGAGCAGCGTGGACCTGCAGATCTCAGCCGAGGGCAGGGCCAGGTGAGCGGGGCCGTGTCAGCCCCGCGGGGAGCCAGCCCGCCCAGGGGCGACGGCAGGGGGCTTGTCCCAAGCAGCCGGACGCCGGGCCCTCCCCGCTGCCCAGCCCCCAGCCCTGGCCTGCCCCCGCCCCAGGGCTCCAGCCTGGCACCGCGTGCCCCTGTGCGCAGGCAGCTGGAGGTGGGCGCCCTGCGGCGGGAGCTGGCCGCCCTGCTGTCCTCCGTGCAGCTGCTCAAGGAGGACCAGCCCGCGAGGAAGATCGCCGAGATCCAGGGCACGCTGGCCACGGTAGCCGGGCCGCGCCTGGGCACCCACGGCGGGGGGACAGAGGCCCAGGCCGCCCTGGGGAGGGGGCAACCCCCTAACCATCTCTGCCTCTGGGGGCGCCGAGTGGACCCCCGAAACCCGGGGACACGGACAGTCACGCGTGGGAGCACCCCCAGCCCTGGCCGCCCCCGCGCCCGCCGCAGCACCGAGGAAGAAGGGGCTCGTGTAGTTTCAGGGCCAGATAATGAGACTGGAGAACAGCTTGCAGGACCACCAGGCCGTCCAGAGTCTCAAGTTTAATACGGAGCGCAGGCTGGTGAGGGCCACCCGCCCGCCGCCCGCCGCCCGCGTTTCCCGGCAGATAAGGCCGGTCGTCCCTAGGAAGATAAGCCGCGGCTGCCCCGTCCGAGGCCGCATTCCGGCGGCTCCCTCACCCGCCCGCCCCCGCTGTGTCCACAGCACCTGGAGGAGAGGGCCGCCCAGCGGGCGCGCGCCCCCTGCCTGCGAGGTGGGGTGCCCCGGGCCCCTGAGCACCCGGTGAGGCGCTCTTCCCGTGGGGTGGGGCGCAGGCCGTGCAGAGGCAGGGCGGCGCGAGCCTGTCGTGTCTGCAGGTGGCTGTGGTGGAAGGGGCGCCCCCCGGGCCTGGGGGCCCCGAGAGCCGGCCCGGAGACACGCCGCCGCGGCTGGGGCCCGAAGCCCGGAAATAAAGCTCCAGCTTCCAGACCTGCCGTGCCCGAGGCTCCTGCGGGGTGGGGTGGCCGGAGCCCCTCGAGCGCCGACCCCAGAGCCCCCTTCTGCCCGTGGGGCCCTCGCTGCGGTGGCGACCCCGTCCCGCCCCCCGGAGGGAGCGGGCAGCTGTGGGTGTGGGGGGCGCCGCCTCCCCAGGCCTGGACCTGCCGCCTGGACCAGCGTGGGGGTGTCAGGGAGGGGCCCGCGGCGACGGCCTGAGCCCCCGAGCATGGGGCCAGGTGGTGGTCAGATCAGGATGGGGCCCTTGGGGAGGCGGCTCCGGCCCAGGACCAGCCTGGCCGGTCAGCGCCCTGGGAGTGGGCGTCCTGCCCGGCGGCCACCTGCCCCCTAGGCCTCGGCCAGCGGCACCCCCTCCAGGGCCGGGGTGCCCCCGCCCTGTGGCTCGGGGCCGGCCTCCGCGGACCAGCTGGCCAGCAGGTCACTGAAGTCGGGCGTGCCGGGGCGCAGCAGGCCCAGCGGGCTGGGCGCGGGCTCCCTCCAGAAGGACGGCGGCAGCCGCCGCTGCGCCATGGGCCTGATGTGGCCGTACTTGCGCTGCAGCCGCAGCTGGCGGCCGGCGGCCCGGGGCCCCGCGTAGCACCGCAGCCCGTAGTCAAAGAGCTCGGCCAGCGGCCCCAGGGCCTGTCCCCCGGGCCCCCCTGGCCCGGCGGCCTCGTCGTTGTCCCCTGGGGGCCCGCCTGGGGCCAGGTGTCCGGCACGGGCGTCCGGCTCTCTCCCCTGGCCCGGGCGGCCGAAGTAGCGCTGGATGTCGCCGCTGATGAGCTGGGAGAAGCGCAGCAGCTGCAGGGGCGGCTCCGGGCTGCTGCGGCCCCGGGGGGCCGCCGCCCAGCCTGAGCTCCAGGGCGCTGGGGCCCGGCCCACTGGCCTCTCCGCTACCAGCTCCTCCCCGTCCTCGTCCTCCTCCTCCTCCTCCCCCTCCGAGGTGTCCGGTGGCTCCAGGTCTTCGGGCAGGAGGGGCCCGCCGGACGGCAGGGACAGTCGGAAGTCGCAGAGCGCCCGGGCCACCCTGGTGGCCATCTCTGTGGGGCCTCTGGTCCGGCAGCGGCTGGCTGGGGAGCGAGTGAACAGGACGGGGTGAGCGCGTGGGGCTGCCCGGCCCAGCCCAGCCCTCCGGGGCCGCTGGGCGCTTAGAGTGGGCAGCCCTGTCCGGCGGCCTCCGACCTGGTCAGGCTGTGAGGCGGGAGCTGAGACCGCCGGGGCCGGGCCAGGCGGGGCGAGGGCCACTCGGCCTAGGAAGTGCCCCCGGGACCAGCGTGCTGGACCCTGTAGGCGGCCGCAGGGCGAGGGGTGGGCGGGGCGGGCCCAGCCTGTCAGAAACCCTCCGGCGGTGCCGCGGCCACCAGCTTAGGCCCACGGGGCGGGGGGGGCTGCCCGTGGGGACCCGGACACGGTGGCCTCCTGCCCCACCCGCCACCCTCCTCACCGGCCGGGGCCCCTCCCGCTTTGGGGGTGCCCTCCTGGGCGGGAGGCAGGGCCCCGCGCCTCACGGCCTGGTCTTACCTGGCGAGTCGGCGGCGCCTGCCGGGCAGAACACCTCCACCTGGGCTCAAACATTTATAGCGGCTCCGCGGCCGGCCAGGCTGGCAAATATTTGGCAACTGCATTGTCATCGCAGACTGGACAAACAGACCCCGTTTGCTTTAGCGCCCGGCAACCAGGCCCGCGTGGGGGGCCCAGCCTGCCCGGGGACCGTGGAGTGTTTGCGCCGGCCCAGCTGGCTCACACCCAGGCGAGGCCCTTATCTCTGCCGCTGATTGGGGCCTGACCAGCCTGGCCAAATAGGCGGAAAATTAAATTTCATGCTATTTTGACTTCTGGAGTAGCCTTCTCGAGAGGGCGCCTGCTGCCCGGCCCCGAGAGATGGGGCTCTGGGCTCGCCGCCCGCGGGACCCGCCTCGCCTGCCCGGCGCTGGGAGGAAGACCGCAGGCATCCGGCCCTGGCCCCCACCCAGCCCCCCACCGGCCTCTCGCCTCCGGTCACTGGCATCGCCGCAGCAGGGCCCCGGAGGCCTCCGCCAGCCCCCACCCCGGCCCTGCGCTGTCTGCGCTCGCCCCCTTCCAGGCGGGCGGCCACGCTGCCCTGTCTGACCGCACCTCCCCCTGGGGCCGCCCGAGGCCCCGTTCTGAGGTTCAGGAGCACAGGTTTGGGGGACACCTCGGCCAGTAAGGCCTGAGTGGCTGCGGCCCGCACCTCAGTGGCCACCCCTGAGCCCTGCTTATGCTTCGCTCCCTGAGGCGCCCCAGGCGAGCCCCGGAGCGGGGCAGGGCAGCCCCAGCCCGGCCCCAGCACTTGCCTCCCGCGCTTGCCTGCCCTCTGGCGGCCGGCGCCTGCTGATGGCGGTCAGTCGTCTCCAGGGCCCACCCTGGCTCCCAGTACTCCCCGGGTCGGGGCTGCGGGGGTCCCTGCGGCGGGCGTGCGGGGCGGGGATGGGGCTGGGGCCACTGGCTCCCGTGGCTCTGGCCGGGACTGCGGCCCGGACGGACGGGAGGCAGTCGTGGGGTCCTCGTGGAGCCCAGCGTCACCAAAGGGCCCCAAGACAGGGATGGGGACGTGCGGACAGAAGCGGGGCCACGGACGGCGGCGTGGGGGCCGCGAGCCAAGGAGGGGCGTGGGGGGCCTGTGGGAGCCTCTGCTTGCACGGGCGGCCCCGGGCCCCGGCCTCAGGCCGGGAGACCGGCTGGGGCCGGGCCCGAGGAGGGCGGACACCGCTAGCCCTCGCGCTCGTGCCTGTGTCGGCAACAGGACGCCTGCTGGCGGCGGTGGGGGCGGGGCCGGGCCGCTCTACGCCCGTCCAACCATAAACTTACCTCAGCGCCGAGAAGAGGTGGACCCAGGCGTCGGCGGGCGGGGCTGGCCCTCAGCTTCGGGGACCGGGAGCAGGTAGGGACGCGGCTGGAGCCGCTCCTGCGTCCAGGGCTCAGGCTGAGCGGCGGGCTGGGCCCACCGGGCCTCTGAGCGGGCCGGTGGCATCTGTCCCGGCCTCTGCCCAGCAGGCCTCCCCTGCTCCCCAGCTGGTGGGCCCGCGTCCCCACGTGCCCCATCGACCTTGGGGGGAGGGGAAATCAATAGCGCCAATATGTCGGCTCTCAGGTGGGGCCAGGAGAGCACCCGCTGGGCACTCGTGGGGCCCAGTGCGGCCGCAGCAGGGGTGCACTCTCAGGTGACGGAGCTGGGATGCTGCTGTGGGCCCGTGGGTGGGAGGGGCCGCGGACGAGAGGGGTCGCCCCTGGAGTTCAGGAGCAGAGGGCCTTGGGCCAGGCCCTGTGGGGCCAAGGAGGCCGTGACCCTGTGGCCCGGCACCCCCAGCCCAGGAGCCAGGTGGGGTCAGCTCCTCGCGGCAGGGGAGAAAGGCCAGGCAGGGCCTCAGGAGCGGCCTGGGCAGGGCCGTGGGTGCCCGCCCACGTTGGGGGGCCTGCTCTGGGCGGGCTGCGGGGAGGGCTGCGGCCCAGTGGCCTGTCCTCTCGCCGAGGCCAGAAGTGTGGCCGGGGGCAGGCCAGCCCATGGCCCTTGCCCCTCGCAGCTTCTGGGGCCCCGCGTCCTCAGCGGCCTGGGCTCCTGACCGCCCCCTGGCCTCCGCGCCACGGGCCCGTGTCCCCTCTGGGGAGGACACCCCCTCGGGTCGGACCCCTCGGCAGGAGCTCAGCTGGGCTTGGTGACCCTGCAGAGGCCCCCTCCGAGGAAGCCATCGCGGGGGTCCCGGGTGGATGCGAGTGGCCGGCAGGCCTCCCCGCTGTGCAGCGACCACACACCTGACCCTGGAGGCGGCGGCTGGGGTTTGGCAGCCAGGCGCAAGGGGCGCGCTCGGTGGTTTGGTCTGTGTCCAGACGAGGTGGCACAGGGCCCAGTTCTGTCTTTAGCCCTTAGGTCAGGGACAGCCCCCAGTCCATGGCCCTCGAGCTGCTCTTCTCCAGCAGAGGAGCCGAGCGGCAGCGGCTGACGCAAGTGACTCACTGCAGGACTCAGGGTCTGCCAGGGCGGGAGGGCGAGCTTGGGCCTCCGGTCACCAGCCACACAGCCCCAGGCCCAGCCTGCAGGTGCCAAGAGCTTCCCAGGCAAGATCCAGCCCAGGCCTCTCAGTCGCCCAAGGATGTGGGTGCCCCTTTTAAAGCTGAGGAGAGGACTCGGGGGCCTGAGCCACTGTGCACTTGTGCTGTTTCTGTCAGTGACCCAAGGCCCCTCCGGGGCTGCCCAGACAAGGGGAAGCAGACCTCCCCTCCGGGCCCAGCTGTGCCCCGACAGCTGTCCAGGAGCAGCTGTGCCTGAGGTCCACGCGTGCCAGCCAGGTGGCTGCAGGAGCAGCAGTCAGCAGTCCACCCCAGCTGCAGGGCCTTTGAGCCACTTCCTCCAGGAAGCCCTCCAGGCCACACGCAAAGATCATTCTGGCCCAACCTCCCACACTTCAGGTCCTCTCCTCCCCCAACGGCAGTGCTCCTGCAGTTCCCTTCGGGACAGCCGGCTGAGCAGCGGCTCGGCTGGGGTTCTGGGGTGGAACAGGTGGGGCGGGCCACAAGGAGGGCCAGGGCACACAGGTGCCTTTGTTGACACAGCGGCACTGAACAGTCTGGCTGGGAGCAGAGCCTTCACGAGGCCTCCGGGGTGGGCTTCCCGGGCTGGAGGACTCCCAGATGTCACTGTGCTAGGAGCACCTCCAGCCCGTGCTCCCCGGGGAAGGTCTCAAGAGTTCCTAGGGGAGGGGGCGACTCCCCGAGCCAGGTGGGTGTCCTTGCAGGACACAGAGGTGTGAGGATGGTGCGCCAGAGGTGGAGGCTGCACTGGGGAGCACAGGTGACAGCTCAGCGGTGGCCTGGAGACTGGGCTTTGTCTCCCAGCCCTAGTGACCTGGCCCACGCAACTGTGAGGCTGCCCCTACGTCGTGGTCTTCAGACGGTCGCCAGGGCGGAACCGGGCCAGTTGGCCTCAAGGCAGACAGCTCCAGCATTTACCGGGCGGCCAGGCTGGTGCGGTGCAGTGGCGAGTCCTGCCCTGCCCCAGCCGGCGTCGCGGCCTGATTCCCGAAGGTGGCCCCCGACACCTCAGCAGAAGGGGCGAACAGGTCGAACACGTGACTGTACGGCGGGTGCAGGGGGTGTTCGGCGAGCGCCCTCCGAGCGCCCCGCTGAGTTGGGGTGGGGTTAGGGCAGGTGGGGAGAGGCCCCGGCCCCCCCACGTGCAGAATAAGGCGCTGCCTCCCAGTGGGGACTCCAGCGGTGACCAGAGGGCCCAGGGCAGACAGTCCTTGCGGAGAGCCGGCCAGGGCGTCACAAGGCGCGGGAGGAGGCGCCCGGGACACCGCGCCTGCACCTGCGGCTGCAACTGCGCGGCGGGCAGGGCCGAGCTCGTGGGAGGAAGGCGCCCGCGCCCCGCCCGCTGGCCAGTCTTCCCGCCGCAGCCCCGGCCCTGCCCGACACCACCGCGGGCCTGTGGAGAACTACACTTCCCGGCGGCCCCCGCGGCCCCCAGTGAGGCCTGAGACGGAAGAGGCCTCCAGGTTACGTCATTTCCGATGCGCGACTGGGCTCGCGTTCCGTAGTCGTGCGGGGAGGCTGGGAATAGCGTCCAGTTTCCGGTTTGCGCGACGGAAGTGACGCTAACACGGGGCGCCGCGGCGCCGAGGGCGGAGCAGCGTGAGGATGAGCCGGGCTCTGTGTGCGCCCGCGGCCGGGTAAGCGCCGCGCGTCCCACAATGGGCGGCGGGCGGCGGGCGGCGGGCGGCGGGCGGCGGGCGGGCGCGCGCTCACTGCGCTCTCTCTTCCAGGGCCGTCCTGGCGCTGCGGCTCGCGCGCTGGGCCTTCCGAAGCCTGCACTCATTGCCCGGTGGCCGGGCGCGGGCGCAGCCGGCGGCCGAGGGCGAGGGCGAGGGCGAGGGCGAGGACGACCCTGACCGCCCCATTCAGTTTTCTTCCAGCAGAGCCCACCCGACCCGCTGGACGGTGGAGCACTCCTTGGGCAGGGAGCAGCAGCGGCCCTGGTGGAAAGTGCTGCCCTTCGGCCTGGCCCTCATGGCTCTGGTGGGCTGGTGCTTCCTTAGGCAGGAGACCAGCGCGGACCAGTGGTTGAGACGGGTGTTGGAAGAGGAGGAGCCGGAGGCCAGTGATCGTCCGGAGGCGCCTGGAGCTCCGGCTGCCCGCGAGGCTCGAGCGTAACGCCGCCGGGGCTGGCGCGGGAAGAGGCGGCCGCCCCGGCCCGGTCTTTGCGCCCCGGACGGGAGGTCTGGGGGGCACGCGGCTCGTCGACCCGGGCAGGGGGAGCCCCGGGCCCCTGCCCAGCGCGCGGAGCCCTTCCGGTGCGAGGCCGGGCTGCGGCTGCAGTGGGTGGGCGCGTCTGTGATCTCGCACGCCGTCTTCCCGTCTCCGGGGCCTTCCCGGTGACACTTGTCCCGGTGACCCCGTGCGTGGGCCGTCTGCCTTCCGAGACACTCGCTGACGGAGGAGCTGAACTTTATAATGTGCCATGGTGTCTATTAACTGGTTGGTTTTATGAACTAACGAATAAATTTTGACTTGGCTATGTGTAATTAAGGTAATTCCCATTTATAGCTTAACTTAAAAAAAGAGTTTTAGTCTTTTCTCAGTTTCCTTTTTTCCAGAGTAAAAACTGAGAAAGAAACCTAAGTGTGAGTCGCGGAGTATGTTATTAAACTAGACCAGAAACAATGAAATTTCCTCTCTGCAAAGTTGTTTTTAGCAAGGCAAACTTTAGAGTGAAACAAATATTTCTTTTGACATTAAAGCACAATATTTTGGGTAAGCTTCCAAGTACTAATTACAGATTTTATTACCTTCTGGCTTCTAGGGCAAGGGTTTACTCTGGCATGTCTGGTGCAGACATTAATTGGAGGTTTCTCTGGCTGGATTTTTTTGGTTAAGATTTATTTATTTATGTATACAAGCTGGGGTGCAGGCCAGAGGTGTGGAGCGGTGAGGGGACAGAGTGGGGAGCAGAACAGGCAGATCCACTGAAATCCACTGCTGAGGGGAGAAGCTGGGAGACAGGAGAGTGCTGCTGCGCCCTGTGCGAAGCTCCCTGGCTGGGGATCAAACTGGCACCGCAGCCACCGACAGCTCCACAGCGCTGCACTTAACCCTTTGCGCCACCAGGGAGGCCCTCCTGGATTTTTGATCCCTGGCTGTCTGGCGCCGGCCAGCCTCTGCTGCTGAGGTGCCCGGGGTGTCCGCACACCCTATAGCCAACTCGCCGGGGCTGTGGGCTCTGTGCCCACAGCATGTTTATCTGCCTAAAGGTGGAGTGAACGCGCTGGGAAAGGCTGATCTAGCGGTGGCTCAGGCCGCACTGTCCGCCGGCAGCAGGAGCAACGCGCCGACGCCTTTCCCTGCCCGGTGTGGTTGTGACCCGCTCGGC
Organism: Scalopus aquaticus; assembly: GCA_004024925.1. Lineage (NCBI taxonomy): Eukaryota > Metazoa > Chordata > Mammalia > Eulipotyphla > Talpidae > Scalopus > Scalopus aquaticus. The sequence goes on along the minus strand of PVIJ01009143.1, from coordinate 45,188 downwards.
GAATTCTTTTGCTTGAGCAAGTTGTTGACACTGAGCCCTTTATCCTCAGTAGCTCTTGTGGGGGAAAATAAGTCGGAACTAACGAGAATTTGCTTTAATTAAAAGTAATGTGACAAAGCCACGTGCTCTGTCCGGACTAGCTGGGCACTGACGGGGGGCGGACACACCAGTCCCGGCGCCAGAGACCGCTGTGCACAGGGCCCGCTCACCCTGCCTGGCATTTTGGGGGTGCGATTGCTAACAGTCTTTAAAAAGCAGGGGTGTATGAGTGGCGTTTCTGATGGCGCCTCATACTGCACTGCCTGGGGGTGCCAAGAGCCCCTCAGGCCCGGCGCCCGCGGCAGAGGGGCCGGCACTGTGGCCACGCCCTCGTTTATGTGTCTGCTGGGGTGAAGATGCCACCAGCTGGCACCCTGGCGCGCCCAGTGCAGACTGGGGGGGCCGGGACCCCAGAGCCGGCGGCGCACAGTGTGGCCTGAGACCGGGTCTGGGCAAGAGGCAGCATTGTTTTAAAACGTCCGCAGAAAAGGAGGTTCGCGAGCAGGGCACTGCCGGGCGGCCCTGGAGTCTCCGCCAGCCGCGTGTTCCCCACCAAGCGAGGCAGGCGCACAGTGTCCTGGTGGCGCCGACGGAGTGCCCGAGCACAAAGGGTGACACCGTCCCCGAGACCTGGCCAGTGCCCGGGCCTCTTCCAGAAGCTCCCTGGCTGGCAGCGAGCAGCTGGACCTCTTCTCAGCAAGGTCCCCAAATTATATTGAGCCCCGGCTGCCTCTGTGAACCACAGGAGGCCAGGTCTGCACACACTGGGCTGCCTCAGACCCCGGCCCTGCCCCTCCACGCTGGCCTTGGCTACCCTAGACCCGGGGCTCGGCCCCCTCCCGGAAGAGTGCCTGGCCTGCTTGTTCTGCTCGCCTTCCTTCAAAACTGCCGTGGCGTTTCGACGTCTGGGCTCAGGTGTGACCCTGTGGAGGTGGCCAGTGGTCAGGAGGTCACTGCAGGAGGGCAGTGGTCACCCCTGCAGCCGGCAGGGTTCTGCTGTGGCACTGTCCGAGAAGTGGCCGCGCTATGCTCTGCCCCGCCCGCGCGGCTGCCCACTTCAGGAGGCCGGGTGTCTGGCCTGTCCAGGGACCGACTGAGCCAGAGCTTGGTGGGAGCTCTGGGAATGGAGAGACTCCTCCAGGCTAGCGCTTGCTCCCAGGGCGCCCCCTCAGGTCCTGTGCACCCTGCGGAGGCTTCTGCCCCGTGGGCCGCTGCCAGTTTTACTTTGCACTAACAAGTGACCTGGGAAGCCTGAGAAACCCTCACGCCGCCGCACGTTTACAGGCAACGTCCTCTGGTCTGTTCCCCGCCAGCCCGCACCGCGCCCCGTGGCTGGGCCGGGCAGCGCCTCGCCGGAGCGCTCGGGCTCTCTGTACACAGGGAGATCGGGGACCCGCGCCCGCCTTCCCCAGTCCGGGCGGGGTCTGTTCCCAGGGCGCCGCCTCCCCGCCCGCAGGTAGGACGGCTCCGAGAACCCGCAGCCCGCGAGCTGTCACGCCCGACCCGAGTCTCCCACACTACACCCGGCCCGGGCCGGTCCGAGCCCCGGATCACAGCGGGTGGATGGGCCGGCCGCGCCCTCGTCCCGGCCGGCGCGCGTCCCGGTGCGCGCGGCGGCCGCGGCGGGGGGTGCGGGCCGGGCGGGGGGTGTGGACGCGGGGCCCGCGAGGGGGCAGCGCTGCTGCGCGCGGGGACCGGGACGGCGGCGCGCCGGGTGTGTCCGCGCGGCGGGCCGGGGGCGCGGCGGGCCGGGCCCCTCCCGGGAGCGCGGGCGGGCGGGGGGCGGGGGGCGCGGGTGGGCTCGGCGCGGGGGGAGGTCCGAGGGCGGGGGCGGGCCCGCGCGGCGCATGCGCGCTGCATTGTTTTGACTGAAAATGCCGTCGGTTTCGAAAGCGGCGGCGGCGGCGCTGAGCGGGTCCCCCCCGCAGACGGAGAAGCCGACCCACTACCGGTCAGTGTCCGGCCCGGCCGCGGCGGGGCCGGGGCGCCGCGGAGCCGGCCTGGCCTGCGTCCCGCGCCCCGGCCTGGGTGCCGCCGCCCGGTGCGGCCTGGGGCCCCGCGCCTCCCGCCGCCTGAGGTCGGGGGCGGCGCCCAGATGTGGGGTGGCGCCGGGGCCGGGGCCGGGAACGCGCCCGGCTCGGGGGTCCGCGCGCCTCTGGTCCGGGCTCGGGGCCGCGGAGATCGCGCCTGGGATCGGGAGGGACCTGCACCGGGCGGGGGAGGCAGCCTCCGGACGCCCGCTGTCCCCGCGGGTGTCGGCGCGGCGGCTACCGCGCGGCTGCCCCTGGGGACCGGGAGGTCGGGCCGGGCTGGGGTCCGGCCGTCGGGAGTCCGGGTCGGGGGCGCGCCTGGGAGAGCGGGGCGATGCTGCGCCTGGGCTGGCTCCGGCGCCCGCCCGCCCGCCAGCCCGTTTGTCTTTCCAGGTACCTGAAGGAGTTTAGGACGGAGCAGTGCGCGCTGTTCGTGCAGCACAAGTGCAGCCAGCACCGGCCGTTCACCTGTTTCCACTGGCACTTCCTAAACCAGCGGCGGCGCCGGCCGCTCCGCAGGCGCGACGGCACGTTCAACTACAGCCCGGACGTGTACTGCTCCAAGTACGACGAGGCCAGCGGCGTGTGCCCCGACGGCGACGAGTGAGTACCTGGCGCGACGGCCGTGGTGCCCGAGGGGTGGGGGCCTGGCGCGCTTCCATCCCACCGGACTGGCCAGCCAGTCCTGGGGTCCCTGCCTTGGAGCCCCCGTCTAGGAGGGCCGCTGCGGCCTGAGGGAGCGCCCCTGTGGTGGCCGGGCCAGTCCTGCTTGCTGGCGGAGCAGACAGCGGGAGGTGCGGGAGGTGCGGGAGCTGGTCACAAGTTTGCTGTTTCAGTCGATGGGAAGTTGTTTTGTTACAAGTTGTCACTTCTGAGGCGTTTGTAAAGTTTCAGAAACCAAGGTTTTGCTTGGGTTGGCTTTTTTGTACAAGTTTCCCACCTTGTCATGAACAGATGCCCTTTGAGATAGTGGAATGGAAAAGGTAGGGGCACGGCCCCTGTGTTCATGCAGCCACACCGGCTCGGCGCTTTGTTTTCTTCGAGGAGGAGGCCGGGGAGGGTGGGGCCTCCCCCTCCCAGAGGCGCTGGCCTCAGGAGCCCGGGCCCCGAGAAGAGCGGCTGTTAGGCTGCTGGGCAAGCAGCGCCCCTTGCCTGGCCTCCAGGGTGTGGGCTGTCGGGGCGGCAGCTTCGAAGCTGCTTCCACTGCTGTGCTCGGACACCGGGGGCCTGTCCTCTGCGTCAGAGACACGCGCCGAGGTGGCACTAAGCTCACCCTCACGTGGGCCCTGGGTGGCTGCTGCCCAGCACGCAGGTGGCGGCACTTCCGCGGGCTTGAGGTGCTTTATTTACCTGCTGTGCGGGCCGCTGTCTCCGCAGCAGATTTCGGGACAGACGGTCTTGCCCGACTGAGACCTGCCTACGGCCCTCGAGTCCCTTTGGCCGGTCAGCCCTGCATGCTGCGGACCCCTGGCCCAGCGCGGCCACTGCCTGCCCAGCGTCTGCGTGGGCGCTGACCGGCCATGCTCGCCGGGGACGCTTAAGGCGCGTGAGCAGCAGATGTGTTCTAGCACCTGCTGGGCGCCGGCACCCGGGGTCCTGGTAACGACGGGGCTGTGGCCTGGCCAGGGGTGCCCAGTCCTTCCAGCGCTGCGGTGAGCCGCCCCAGAGGCGGTCATGTGAAGCTGGACTCCAGCCGTAACGAACAGGCCGGCCCGTGCCCGCTGGTGACGCTGGTCTCGGGCGGGCAGGGTGTCGCGGGGAGCGGGGCTGACATTTTCCGTGCTGGCTGTGGCGCCCACAAATAGTGGCTGGTCCGTCTGGCTGAGTCACGTGCGGTTGCCATGGAATCCGAGCGTGGATGCCACCTCTCCCCGCGAGGCCAGGGCCTGCCTCTGTTTCAGCTCGTGCTGCCAAGTCTCCGTCCGGGGCATCTGCTCTACCCGCCTATTGTCCTCAAGCGCAAACCCGCGCGAGCCGCGGAGCCCCCGCCAGGCGGGACGGGACGCTCTGACCGCCGGCGCCCGTGGGGCAGAGCTGCGGGCGGGGGCTGGGCCCAGGGTGCTGCCCCTGCCGCCGCTCCTCAGCGGCGCTGCCCGCCCGCGCCCGCCCCAGTCCCCGACCCCGCAAGCTCTGCGCCCCTCGGTCGCCAGCCCAGTCCAGCGCCGCCCGGGCTCCCCGCGCGCGCTTTGTTCTGACGGGCACGCCCCTCCCCGCGCGGCCCGCGATTGGCCGCCGCATCACGTGCGCCGCCCCGCCCCCGTGGGAACGGCCCGCCCCCGCGCGGGTCGGGCTGGCTGCGTCCGCCGGCGCCCAGGCGCCCAGGGGGTCGGCCCCTGCGCGGCCCCTCCGGTGTGAGCCCGCCGGAGCCTCGGGAGGTGGCCTGGGCTGAGGCTTCTGGGGGTCCTCTGGGTGCCAAACCCCAAGACACTGGGAGCCGCGGGCTCCCTCTCCAGGAGAGGAGTGAGTGCTGCGCCCTGTGGTCAGCTGCCTGGCCGGGTGGACCTGGTGCTGCAGGGGCTCTCGAGGCCCCGTGTCTGCACCCGGCCTGGGCACAGCCCTGGCACTGGTGCTCTTGCTGTGAACCTGGTTTCGGGAGTGAGCTCCTGGGGTTCTGGAGCTGGCACCCTGAACACGGGCGCCCGCTGGGGCTCAGTCCAGGAGCGCTGCTGCCCGGTCTCAAGCCAGGCGGCCTGGGGATTCAGCCGGCGTGGACCCCCGGAGGAGGACCCCCGGAGCTTCCTGGGCCACCGGCGCGGTCCTGGGGCCCGGCAGAGGTGGCCAGCTGGGCACTGTGTCGCCGGGCTGTGGGGCAGCCTCACGGGGCGCGGGCACCCCCAGGCTGGACTGTGCCCGCTGCCCGGGCCGAGGGCCGCTTCCTTCCTTCTTTCACGAGCCAGGCTGTGAACGCCCTGCCGCTCGCCCCCCCAGGGCCCGAGGCTGGAGGAGGCGTCCTCGGGGCCTTGGCCTGGGCCTGGTTGGGCAGCAGTCCCTGGGGCCCCGCGCAGGGGTGTGGCTGCCCTTCTGCGTGCGTGTGCCGCGCTTTACCGCCAAGCAGACGCGCTCTCCCCTGTCGCTCTGGGCTCCGCGTGAATCTCGGGCAACTCGGGCTGCGGGTCACAGGCTGCGCGCCGCTGGCCGGCTCCGTGCGTCCCCAGCGGCAGCCGCGACCTCATCTCCCGCCCCCCAAGCAGAAACCTGGCACGGGCCCGGCGGCCCGGCCCCGCCTCAGAAGCAGCTGCCAGTCCCGGTGCCCAGGGCCGCTGGGCCGCGGCGCGTCCTGCTCACCAGCCCTGGCCTGGCCGGCTCCGTGTCTGCAGCGGCCCTGCCGGCCGGGCTTCCCGGGCGCTCGCTGCTGGGCCCCGGGGCCAGCCCTGCCCCTGTGCCCTCCCGCTGCAGGAGGGGTGTGTGGAGCCTCAGGCCCTGCCCTCGTACCTCCCGTCTGGCTGGGTGGGGGCGCCGCCCCAGGGCCTCACGGGACCCCGCGGGGCCTGTCCTCTGGGGAGGGGCCGCCCGGGTGCTCCCCGCCGGGTCGGCTAGGCCGTGGGTGGAGGCGGCGTGGCCTGGACGGCACCGCTCTCCGCCCGCAGGTGTCCGTACCTGCACCGCACCGCGGGGGACACGGAGCGCAAGTACCACCTGCGCTACTACAAGACGGGCACCTGCATCCACGAGACGGACGCCCGCGGCCACTGCGCGAGGAACGGCCCGCACTGCGCCTTTGCGCACGGCCCCCTGGACCTGCGGCCGCCGGTGTGCGACGTGCGGTGAGTGCGGCGCCGCCTCAGCCCGCCCTGGCGAGGCGGGCGCAGCTCTCCCGGCCCGGACCCGCGTGACCGGCCTCTGCTTCCAGGGAGCTGCAGGCACAGGACTCGCTGCCCAGCGGCCCCCTGGGCGGGGCCGACGGCGCCCCTGAGCCGCAGTCGGCTGTCTTGGCCAGCCAGGCCATGATCGAGAAGATCCTGGGCGAGGACCCCCGGTGGCAAGGTAACCCCGGTGTGGCGACCGCTGGACCGTGTGGGGCGGGGGGCCCGCGGTGGCTGCCCTGGACCCTGCCCGGGTCGTCCGGCGGGGGCTGCCCCGTATCCGGGCCCCGAGGGGTCTGTGCCGAGATGCCCGCGCCCGCTGAGCGCCCGCTGGCCTGCGGTGTGTCGGGCTGCGTGCCTGTGCCGGGTGGCGGTTTCGGGCAGCGAGGTCGCCCGATGGTGCGGCATCTGGCGCCTCGGGCCTCCCGGCTCTCCAGTCCCGGGGCCGGGCACCTGCCCCCGCCTCTGCGTCTGGGCTGGCCACGGGCAGGGGTATTTTGGGGACCTGGACTGGTCCCAGGGTGCCTCTTGCACCCCTCAGACGCTGTGCCTGGGGCCTGGGGCACCGGCCAGGCTGGCCCCGCCGCCCTCGGGGCTGCTGTCCCCAGGGGCCCGTCGTGCGCCAGCCCTGCCGGGGTCTGGAGGCCGTCCAGGGCTCCTGCCCACGGCTTGTCAGCTCGTCCGGCAGCCCCGGCTGGGGCCCGTCCACGGCGGGCAGGGCTGTGGGGACCACACTGCCCCCGGCGCTGCATTTCCTGGCCCGAGGGCCGCTTCTCTCTTGGCGAGGACCCCGCGGCACCTGGCTGGGCCCTGGGCTGCGCACGCCCCTGTCAGCAAGCTGCTGGCGCTGGCCCGGTGTGGACAGTGAGGGAGCAGGCCCCAGACCACGCAGGCGCAGCGGGAGGGAGGGCTGTGGCCGGCCAGCCGCGAGTAGCCGCTGTGTGGGCCGCTCAGATGGGCTGAAGCGCAGACGCGTGGGGCCTGGGCCACGGGCCGCGCGCATTTCCGCCCCGTCCGCCCCGCGCCCAGGACCAGCTCCGCCCTCGGCCACCCATCCCGGCTGTCCCACTGCCCCGGCCCATGTCCCTGGCTATGGCACTCGCCTGGGCCCTGACCTGTGCCCCCACGGCTAGTGCTTCACTTGGGGCGGGGCTCCCGGCTGCCCAGGGCGCGCAGGCCCACGTGTCGGTCGGCCTGTCTTCCAGAGACCAGCTTCGTGCTGGGCAGCTACAAGACGGAGCCGTGCCCCAAGCCGCCGCGCCGCTGCCGCCAGGGCTACGCCTGCCCGCACTTCCACAGCAGCCGCGACCGGCGGCGCAGCCCCCGCAGCTGCCAGTACAGGTGGGCCGCCGGGCCGGGCGGAAGGCCCCGCGTGTGGGGTGCGGGGCGCCCCAGCCACCGCCCGCTCGCCTGGGGTGCTGGGGGAGGGGCCGGCCTCGCGCCCGCCCCCGGGGGCCAGCGGAGCGACCGGCGGGTGTGGTGCGGGGCCGGCCCTGCCCTCCGTGGCCCGGGCTCCGCGCGTCCAGGCCGAGAGGTTCGTGCAGGACTCCTGCAGGGCCTGCGCCCCAAGCGCCTCCACGGCTTGGGGGGTCGGATCGGGCCCTCGCCGGCCCCGGGGGCGCCGTGTGGCCCCGCCCAGCCTCCGGTGACCCCCCAGGTCGACCCCGTGCCCCAGCGTGAAGCAGGGCGACGAGTGGGGCGAGCCCTCCCGCTGCGAGAGCGGGGACAGCTGCCGCTTCTGCCACTCCCGCACCGAGCAGCAGTTCCACCCCGAGGTAGGCGGCCGCGAGGGCGCCGCTGGGTGGCAGGGGCGGGGCGGCGCCTGGCCAGCGGGCGGCGGACCCCAGGGCGGGCTCTGCGAGGCACAGGCTGACTGCCCGGGGCCGGCCCGGCCCCAGATCTACAAGTCCAGCAGGTGCAACGACATGCGGCAGACCGGCTGCTGTCCGCGCGGCCCCTTCTGCGCCTTCGCCCACGCGGAGAGTGAGTGTCCCCCGCGGGCCCCAGTGCCTCGCGGCCGGTGGACTGGGGGGCTGGCTGGAGCAGGCCTTGGGGCGGTCGGGCAGTGGGCACCCACATGGCTGTCAGCTTTCGGGGTCCCTGGGGTGGGGTGGGGTGGGGTGGGGTGGGGTGGGGTGGGGTCCCGCCCCCCGCCCCCCGCCCCCCGCCCCGGCTCCTTGGCCAAGGCACCCTGTGCTCTGGTGGAGGCCAGATAGGAGGACAGCCCCAGGCAGCCCCATCCCCTCCTCGGCCGTAGGGCCGCCCCCCGGAGGCGGGGCTGGGGCTCCTCGGGTCTTGGGGGTGTGGCGGCACCCCTGGGTGACTGCTGTGCAGGCAGGGCGGCTCTCCCGGCCGGCTTGGGCCCGCCTGCCGCCTCACCTCACGGCCTCCACCCTCCTCGGCAGAGAGCCCGGGGACGGCCGGCGACCGGGGCTGCCGAGACCTGGCCTCTGCTAGCAGCGCTGCGGCCAGCAGCGGGCAGCCCGGACACGTAAGTGGGCAGCGTGTCGGGGGCGGGGGTGACTCTGCGCTGTCTGGGTTTGGCGGGTGGACACGCTGCTGCTGCCACACGGCGGAAGGTGGGTCCTGCCGGTGGGTCCTGCCCACGGGTCTTCGCAGGCATCTGCGGCTGGGCCAGCTGACCAGCCACCTCTGCCCGCCTGGCAGGCCGTGGGCCTGGCGCCTGAGAGAGGCGGGCGGCCGGGCGGGCTTGCGGCGGCAGTGCCAGCTCGCTCGTGCCCTGCTGCTCAGTGCCCGTCGGGCCACACGCCCGGCCGGGCCATGGCGATGGCGGGAGCGAGCGGGGCTGGTGGGCAGGAGCGTCTCCGCCGCAAGGCGCCCCGTGGTCGAGGCGGCCAGGGGCTCACGGCCCAGGACCCGCCTGCTCGGAGGGCATCGTGGCGTCTGCCCAGCGGATTCGCCAATGAGGAGCCGACCGGCCTGGAGGTGGGGCTGCTCGGGAGGCGGAGCCGGGGGCGGCAGGAGCTCCATCCAGCAGGTCGGAGTCTGCTGTGGCAACCATGCCGACCACCACTTTGAGCGTCGGGCCAGCTGACGACCAGCCGGGCAGCCGCATCCCCGGGGCGGGCCCTGCAGGCCCGGTGGGAGTATCCCCCGCCTCTGCCTTCCTGGGCAGCCCGGGGTGGGCGGAGCTGGTGGGGCTCGGGCCGGCGCAGGGGGCATCGGCCGGAAGAGCCCAGCCGTCTGGCCCGGAGGCGTGTCCTCATCCCGAGAGCCCTGGCCAGGGGCCGCTCCCGAGGGCCTTCCCGCATCCTCGCCGGCACTGCCGCTCTGGCCTTCTGGGGCCCCACAGCGGGCACTTGGGCTCCGGCCAGGTCCCCGCCGCCTGCTCAGCCTGTGCTGGCCACTCTGTCCTCGCGGGGCCGGGCGGGGCACCTCAGAGACGTACTGGCCGCTCGGATATCCAGGACTGCTCCAGGCGGTCACTTCGGGGTAAAGTGGCCCTGGGGCCTCAGGCAGCAGACTCCTCGGGGTGCCTGAGGCCGGGGCTCCGTCAGGCCAGAGCAGGGCCCAGTCGCAGGTGCCCTGGCCAGAGCACCCCCCGCCGGCCTGTGGTGCTGGACTTCACAGGTGGTGCAGGGAGAGCTGGCGCCGTGCCTGGACCGCGACCCCCGACCCGTCCCACGACCTCACACGCCGCCGTCCCTCGGGGCGCATGCCAGGGCTGCAGCGTCAGGCGGGGGTCCGGGAGGAAGATGGCGGGCGGGGGCGGCACCCAGGAGATGGGCCGCGAGCGTGGGCTGAGCTGTCTGGGGGTCTCTGGGTGGGCCCCGTCGGGCTGCCTCTGACGGTCCCCGGGGTTCCCGGCCCTGCCGTGGGGTTTGCTAGGATGGCGCGTGCTTGGGCTTCCGGGGTGAACCCGACTGGGTGCCCGAGGGGTGACCGACTCCACGGCTGTGCTGGGGGCTGCGGGCTAGCGGAGGCCCCCCGCCACGCAGATGCCGCTGACCGGAGCGCAGCCCCCCGGGGTGCGTGCGGCTGTCTCCCCAGCCCAGGCAGGCCGCCGGCAGCCCCCGCCCCAGGGGCTCACGGGACACCTGCGCGCGCCCGGCTGGGGGCGTGGCGGGTCGGGCTCGCCCCAGAGCCGGTGTCTGCTCCCTGCCCCCCCAGCAGCCGTGCAGGCGCGCAGGCCCTCCTGCTGGGCGGGCTCCAGGCCGCCTCCCGCACCGGGCCGCACAGCTGCCCGTCTCAGCCCCGGCTGCCCCGCCAGTGCCGCCGCGCCCCTGGCCGCGCTCACCGCTTGTCTGTCTCTGCGCAGAGCCGCCTGTCGGTGTTCGCCGTGGGCTTCCCGCCCGCCCCCAGCGTGGGTCCCAGCCTGGCGTCCGGCGTGGGCTCGGGCGGCTCCTCCCCCGCCGCGCTGCCCGTGCCCCCGGCGCGCGCCCACCCGCTCGACCCCCCCGGCGGCGTCCTGGAGCCGGGCCCAGGTGAGTCGCAGAGCCACCGCCCCGCGTGCTGGCCCTGCCCGCGGACGTGGCTGCTCTCCGGGCACCTGCCGCCGGGCACCGTGGCTGTGGACGCCCCGCCCGGGACGCGGGCCTGCGTGAGGCAGGGTGGGCGACGCTGGGCGGCAGATGGGGTGGCTGCCCGCCGTGGGGGCCTCGCCGTCGCTCCCTGGGGTTCCTGCCAGCTCAGGGGCCAGAGGACCGGCTGCTGCTTCTGCAGCCCTGACCGTCCGGCCGCCTCCGAGCGCCGGCCATTCTGGAGAGCTGCTCTCCGGCCTCCGAGGGGCGGTGGACGTGGCGACTGGCCCTCCGGGGCGTGGGGTGCAGGGACAGCCTTCGCGCATTTGATCTTGAGCTGAACCTGCAGACCAGCATTTCTCGGCCAGCGGCCCCCAGTGGATCCCGGCCAGTGGGCCCGCCATTCCCTCAGACTCGCCTCCCCAGCAGAGGGGGGTCAGGGAGGCGTGGAGTCACCGCCTCCCACTGTGGTCAGAGCAGCCCAGCAGGGGGCGAGGTCACGGGGTCCTGGCCTCTGAGTTACTTGGGGGCTCGGGTGCGGGGTGGTCGTTAGGGGCATGCCGCACGCCCCGGGCCCGGAGCAGCTTGGGGGTCTCAAGGCCGGCAGCCTGCAGGTGCTGGGCCTGCTTTGCTGTCCGCGTTGGGGCGGCCAGGAGGCCCCTGGGAAGGACGGCACGTGTGTGGGTGACTCCGCCCCCCCCCACCCCCCTCGCCGCCTCGCAGGTGGTCGCAGGAGCTTAACAGAGGAGGGGAGCGAGATCCTGTGCTCTGCGGCCCAGCTGGCCGGCGCCTTCCAGCCCTGGGTATCACCCCCGGGCTGCGGTCGCACCCTCTTGCCCTGACTGCAGCTCCGGCCAGGGGCTGCGAGGTGCGGGCGCACGCCTGCTCACAGATAATAGCTTTGGTGCTGCCTCTTGTCAAAACAGCCCGTTGCCGCCAGCGGGCCCATCCCGACCACTCTGCAGAGCTGGTGGAGCCGGGCCAGGGCGCCCCCTGCCCCCAGCCCTGAGTGGCCGGCCTGCTTGGGGCTGGCCAGCGGCCCCCATCCTGGCACAGTGAGGGCCGGGCGCCAGTGGGAATGAGGGGTAGGCAGGCACTGTTCTCTTGGTGGGGCGGTGGGGCTCGCAGACTCTTCTGCCCGCAGCCACCGCGAGGGGCCGCCCCTTGTCCAGCGTGGCGGGGACGGCGCGGGCGCAGCGCCAGTCGCGTGAGGCCGGTGGGCTGGAGGGACTGCGGGGGCGCGGCCGTCCGCACCGGGGCCTCGCGCCTGCGCCTGGGCTCAGCGCGTGCACCTGCGCCGGCGGGGGCGCGGGGCGGGGCCGGCGTCCCGGGGTCGTGCGTCGCGGGGGCGGGCCCGGGGGCGGGGTCTCCGGGGCGGGCGGGGCGCGGGCCGGGTTTGAATCGCGGCGGCCGAGCGCGGGCGGTGAGTCAGCACCGTCGGCCCCGCGCCGTCGGGGTGCGGCGGTTCCGCGGGCCGTGGGGGCTGCGTGGTCTCCCGCGCCGGCGCCGTCCGGGTCGGCGGGTGAGCGCGGAGCGGGCGCTGGCCTGCGCGCGGGGCCCCAGCCTTCCCTCTGGCGCCGCCCGCGGGCTTCCCGCCGGCCCCGGCCGGGCGCGCAGGCCGTGTCCTCGGAGGGCCCGCCGGGGCGTTACTCGGCCCTTTCGGCCGCTGCGTCCGGCCTGGCCCGCGGGGCCGCTCGCGCAGAGCAGGCGCCGGCGGGCGGGTCCGGCAGGAGGGCCGCGCCGGGGCGAGCGACCGCCGCGCCCCGACACGCCCGTCCGCGGAGTGCGGGCGCCCCCGGGCCTGGCGCGCCTTCCCGCCCTTCCCGGCGGGCGCGGGGCTCCCGGAGACCTCCTGCCCTGATCTCTCCGGGCGGCACCCGGCTCCGCGCCGCCGTCGCGCTGAGTCACGGGTGGGGGCGGGGCGCGTCCTCCAGGTGAGCCGCTCCCCGCCGGCCGCGCCGCGGCACTCACGTCCTTCTCTCTGATTTTGTTGCTGGAAAGTGTCTCTGGAGCTCTGCGGACTTTGAGACAGACGGCCCGCCCCAGCCTGAGCCGGGACGCCAGGTGTGAAGGGGTGTGCAGGGTGTCCAGGGCGTCCGCGTCGCCGCTCCGCAGGCCAGCGAGCGCGGACAGGGCTCGGGTGCCCGCTGCGGGTGCCAGGCGGGGCTGGGCGGGGTCGGCCCGCATGGGGCTGTGCCCTGGCAGGGGCGGGGCGCTGGTCCCGGTGCTCCCGGTGCGGGCACAGAGGAGCGGCTCCAGGTGGGCGTGTGGGTGAGCCTGAGTTCCCCCAGGACGCGGGGTGCTGCCAGCCAGCGAAGGCCGGGTTGTTTCCACCAGTGCTGGGAAGTGCGGGGAGAGGGTGGCTGGGGTGGGGCGGGGACCGGCGCAACGCTTAGGGGTTCCAGTGTGTGCTTTCTGGGGGGCTGGGCTCCTGGCAGGAGGCATTTGCTGTCTTGGAAAAGCCCCTGGAGCAGCGCAGGCTGGAGGCTGGGGGCCGGGCCCTGCCCCCGGCTTCCCCAGGGAGTCCTTGCCCCTGCCTGTGGCCTCCAGGACTGGCGGCTGCGGCTCGCCCTGGCTCCTGACCCTTGGGGGCAGCTCTAGCCTCACGCGCCACCCACGCTCCGGGGTGGCCCTGTGTGGGGCACCGGGGCGCGGTCAGCTGAGCAGTGTGCCCGCCGGGCTGCACCCTGAGCTGCGGGCGGGCGGGCGCGGGCAGCGATCTCCGTGATTCGTGCTGGGCGCAGGGCTCCAGTCCCTTCGCAGATGGGCGGGTGCCAGGTGAAGTCTCTGGAAGTCCAGGGGGCTGACCGGAGCAGGCGGTCAGACCAGGGTCCCTGGGGCGGCGTGACGGCCTCTCTGAGTGGGACTGAAGGGCCGAGCAGAGGGAGGCTCCAGCAGCGGGGGGCCGTGTGCTGTGCCTTCGGGCCGCTCAAGTCTCTGGAGGACGTGGCGGGCAGCCTGGCCACGCCACGGGCTGGGAGGGCAGTGCCAGCGGGGGTGTCCTGGGAGCTCCTGCAGCCCCCCCACCCCCGGCACTGGGCGCGGCGGTCTCTGGCCCCTGCCTGGGCTGGCCGCGGGCTGTGGGACCCAGCGGGCCCAGCGGTGCGGGGCCGGGAGTGAGCCCCCAGGCTGGCGGGCTTCGTGAGGAGCGGGGCGAGGGTCTCTGCTGACGGGCTCGGTCTCCACACGGGGCAGACCTGAGGCGGGCCGATGCGTCGAGTGGCCCCGCTTGGGCTCCGGAGACGCAGGCGTCGGGCTGGCGCCGGCTGGGCACGCTTCACCCAGGCGCGTTTTGTGGGAGAGTGAGCGCGGGGGCTGCCCCCGGCCCACCTGGTCCCTCCTGTGTCTGGGCGGGCAGCAGGGAGCCACGGCTTGCCTGCGGGGTCCAAGGGTGTGACCTTGTGTCCCCAGATAAGGGCTTGGGTGAGCAGGAGGGTGGCGACTTGGGGCTGACCGGTGAGAACTGCGCCCCACCTCCACCTGCGCCCCGCTTCTCTGCTGGAGTCCTCGTGGCTCAGGGTCCAGGGTGGCAGGGCCCCTCTCCCTGACCCCAGCCCTGGGCGGCAGGCAGCCGCCACACCTGCCCCCGCGCCCCCGCCCACTCCGGCCCCTCTCTCTGCAGGGCCGAGGTCCCAGGGGGGCTCAGCCCCCGTCGCCATCCCGGGCTGCCTGCCCCGCTCGCCGTCCCTGCACTCCTCGTCGTCCGTGTCCACCTCCCCCCTCGGCCCGCTCTCCCAGCCCCTGCCGGGGCCCCTGGGCGCCCCTGCAATGACACCCCCGCAGCAGCCACCGGCCCTCACGCCGGACCCCGGGGCCCTGGGCTCCTCAGCCTCGCCCTACAACTCCCTTGGTGAGTCCTCGACCCCGGCTCCTTCGTGCCGACCTGCCGGCCGCGGCGCTGCCTGCGGGGTGGCCCGGCCGGGGCAGCCGTGCGCCGGCGCCTGTGAGCCGCTGCTGGCACCTGCGCGGGACTCGCGCTCCGGATCCCCGGCGCCCTCACCCCATCTTGCACCGCAGGTCTCGACGGCGCGCCTGGGAGCATCTGGGACTTCGTCTCCGGCGGCTTCTCCCCCAGCCCGTCCCCTGGCCTGAGCGCCGGCCCCTCGGCCCCCGCCAGCGCCGGCCCCGAGCTGGCGCGGGTCAGGCGGCAGCTGGCCGAGGCCAGGAGGAGGATCCGGCAGTGGGAGGCGGCCTGGCAGCAGGTGACGCAGGTGAGCGCCGGGCCGGGGCGGCGCCGCGGGCGCCCGAGCGGCCACTGCAGCCCCCTGGGTTCCAGGCCTGCGACGCGTGGCGGCGGGAGGCGCAGGCGGCCAAGGAGCGGGCCCTGGCGGCCGACAGCGCGCGGCAGCTGGCGCTGCAGAAGAAGCGGGAGGCGGAGGCGCGGCTGCGGCGGCTGCAGGCGGAGCTGGAGGGCGCGGCCCTGCCCCTGCCCGGGCTGCGGGGCCGCGGCGACGTGGGCGCCGTCCCACTGCCCGAGCTGCACTCCCTGCAGAGCCAGCTGCGCCTGGGCCTGGAGGCCGTGGACGGGGTGAGTCCTGGCAGGGCCCCCAGGCCGCCGGTCGGCCTGGTCTGCCTGGTGGAGCCTGGGGCCTCGTCCTGCGGCGACCCCTCCTCCCGCGGGGCGGGGCTGGGCTTGGGGCGCGGGGGGCAGCGGCCCGGGCCCACACGGCGTCTGCCCGCAGGTGATCTTCCAGCTGCGTGCCCGGCAGTGCTCCGTGTGCAGGGAGCAGGCCCCAGGCGCCGTCCTGCGGCCCTGCCAGCACCGCGTCCTCTGCGAGCCCTGTGCGGCCGGCGCCGCCCCGTGCCCGCGCTGCGGGGACCAGCCCCTTCCGTGGTGACCAGTGCCCGGCGCAGCCCCGGGGCTCCAGGCCTGCACGCGGCCAGGCACGCGCAGAGGACGGGACCGAGGCCGTTGCCGGCCGCGCTGCCTCCCGGCCGCTTCCTCAGAGGCGTGGGAGCAGGGCCGCGCCGAAGGGCACCACACCTCTGCCCGGGGGCCCAGGGCCAGCCTGCCGCCGCTGCCCCAGCCAGCTTCGGTCCAGCGTACCGGGGAGCCGCAGAGCCTGGGCCCCGCCACGTGCCCTGCTGTGCGGGGGCGCCCCCTGGCGGGACGGCGGGCTCCGGCGGGGAGCGGGGGCGGGCGCCGAGGCCCGCGGTGCTACTTCCCAGGCCCTGCCCTGCGCCCGAGGGTGGAGTGAGCGGACGGCTCCGCCCGACCACGGAGACCAGGGTGAGGCCACCCGCTGGAGGGCGGCTGCCCCGCCTGGGCTTTGCCAAAGACTCGCTCGGCGCCTTGTGAAGCGCAGCGACGGGCAGACGCTTTCGGTGCCCAGACGCGGAAGCGCTTTGCGCTCGGGCCGAGGCCGCGCGCCCGCCGGTTGGGTCTCGGTGCTGCGCGCTCTCGAGCGGCGACAGCCCTGCTGCTGTTGCGCCCCTGCCCGCGCCTCTGCGGGGCGGGGCGAGGGCGCATGGCCCACGCGCACAGGCCAGACAGGTAAGACGGGGCGCTGGTCTGCACTGCGTGGGGCGTGGCCGCAGACCACGGGGTGGGGGGGGGGCCCTGGAGCGGCCGCTCCTCTGCATCCCCTACCCCTTGGCTAGAGTGGCCGCACATGGGGGTGTGGGGCTCACCCCTGCTGCCCCCGCCCCCGCGCAGTGCTCAGGTGCCGTCTGGGGCCCTCCCGGAGTATTTATGATGGTCGTGGCTTCTGTAGTGAGCTGTTTATTTAAAGTTAACACTCGTTTAAATTTTTTACACTGCGCGTTTCTGTAACGGTGTACAGCGCCAGCGGGTTATTTTGTATCTGTCTGGGAGTCCATTAAACTTGGAGCCTTTGCCGTGTCTGCATCCTGGGCCGAGGGACGGCTTCACCCGGTCGGCTGGGCCCCTCACGTCCTGTCCGTCGGCGTCCGCGGGCCCAAGAGCTCGGAGCTGGAGGTTTCTGTGTGGACACCGGCGGGCGGCCACGGTCAGGCCCTGCTGCGGGCAGCGTGGGCGCCCCCCCCCCCAACGCGGTCACCTGCAGGCCTCAGGTGGGGGATGCCGTGCTGGGCCAGCACCCCCGTCAGGCGCTCCACCTCCTGGGACAGCTCCCTGTGCGCCTGCAACACGGGCGGGGCGGTGGTCCAGGCACGTCGGCCACCCCCTCCCCCTGGCCGGGCCACCCTACCTGCCTGCACCTCTCCAGGGTCTCAAAGGCCGGGCCCTTCTCGCTGGCCCTCTGCGCGGCCTTGCCATCCTCGCGGGCCCGGAGGTAGCCAGCGTCCTCGAAGAGCGCCCGCAGCAGCTTGCTGTGGCCCTGCGGGCCGGAGGCGGTGGGAGCGCCCTGCCCTCGGCCCCTGCCCACGGCCCAGCCCCCCGCCCAGCCCCGGCCTCACCTGGGGCGTGATCAGCCCGTCTGCCAGGTCCTGCTCCACCTGGTCCCACCTCTGCTGCAGCGCGGGGGGCAGGACTGGGTACACTGAGAACCCCGCAGAGACCGGGCTGAGCTGAGCCCCCACACCCCCACCTGGCCAGCCCCTCCCTTCCTACCTAACAAGGAGTGGGGGTGGCAGACCAGGGGCGTCTCCAAGGTCAAGGTGTAGACGCAGGTGCTGGGCTCCGACACCTGAGCTAAGCGGTGGTTCTTCCCGCAGGTGAGCTCCACCTGGGGAGGAGGGGCTGCGGGTGGGCCGGCCGGCGGGTGGGGGTCACGGCCCCCCAGCTCTGCCCCGCCCCCACCTTGCTCTGCCGGCTCCGGGTGTGGCAGGCGTCGCCGTCGCGCATCCACATGCCGGAGAAGCTGCCGTTGGTGATCTCCCACTCGTGCCAGACACTGGCGGGGACAGGGGCGTGAGGCCGCAAGGGGCGGCCGCCCAGGGGCGCGCCCGGGCCCCCGCTCACCCCAGGATGCCGCTGTAGGCGTTCCAGCGGAAGGTCTGCTCATGCTGCGTCACGTTGCGGAAGGGGCACAGCTCGTACTTGTACCTGGGGCACAGCCGGGTCAGGGGCGCCCTCCGCCATGACCCCCCACCCCCGCCGCGGTCACTCACGTGGACTCCACCAGGCTGAAGCACTGGCCGGTGAGGCTGGAGAGGTGCGGGGGGCCTGGGGAGAGAGGGGGCTCAGCCAGCAGGTGCCCCCCCTCCCCTGGGAACAGGGGACCCCCTGTGCCCCGCGCCATCTCCAGCGCGGGGAGGCTGGGCAGGGCCGTCCTGGGAGTCCCCTGCGACCCCCCCAGCCACCTGCTGCGCAGCCGGCCGGGGCAGGTCGGGCTGGACGCCGCCACCAGCCCCCCTACCCCCACCCCGCGGGCGGGGGTGGCCACACTGGCGCATCATGGATGGGCTGAGTGGCCACAGGCCGGCCCTGGCCCTGGCCCTGGCCCTGGCCCCAGGCAGACGCCCCAGCCAGGGGAGCCCAAGGCTGGCCAGGGCGGGGGGCTCATCTGCGGGGGTGCCCGCCGGGACGCTGGCTCGGGCAGAGGCAGTTTGGAGAGACCTGGGGGGACGCCCCCCAGACAGACCCTCAGCCCGAGCCCCCTAAACCCCACGGACCCGATCTCTGAGGGGGCCCCCGCCGGCCTGGGGCCAGCACGGGAGCCCAGTGGGGACCAGGAAAAGCACCGGCCACCAGAAGGCCCACCCCTGCGGGGCCCTCCACACAGACGCTGGCCTCGCGCCCAGTGCCCCTCCACAACTTCGGGGTGCCCCCCGTGCCTGTGCTCGCGCCCCGTCCAGGGAGGCTGTGGCCAGGGAGCCCTGCCAAGTCTGGCCCCCGTCACGCCCACCCCTTCCAGACCCGAGCCGGGAGCCCGGGGTGCGGGAAGGGCGCCCTCGAATCCCATGAGGGTTCTCCTGCAGGCGGGGTATCCAGAGACGCCCCTACTCTCCCAACAGCGCCACTGCCCGCATGGGGGACCTGTGAGGGTCTCGTCCTTTCCCAGGGCATGGTGGGGGTGCTGCTGACGGGCCAGGTGTGCTGCGGTGCTGGGGTCGGGGCGCCGCGGGCCCGGCCCCCTCAGCGCTACCCACCGGCGCCCCGCGACTCCGCAGGCCCGCGGGGCGGCCGCCAAAGGGGTGGCGCCCCCTCGTGGTGAGGAGGCCGCGGGCGGAAAGAGAAGCCGACGCCGGAGCCCCCCCATCCTGAAACGCGCCCCTGCGGGCCGGCCCGTCCATCCCGTTGGGGAGGATCCCAGGCCCGGCCCAGGAACCGGAGCAGCCGCTGGGAACGGACGGCCCCGCGCTCCCGCCCTGCGCCGGGCACAGTCCAGCTGCAGCGGCGGAGCGTGCCGGTCACCAGGCAGCAGAGGACAGGGAACACGCTGGGCCTGAGCCCCCGTGACATCCCGAGGGGTGGCCACAAGGAGGGCCAGCGTGGACGCGGGCAGGAGGCAGCACAGCTGCCCTCAGGAGCCGTGACCGCGCTGCCCAGTCCCTCTGCGGAAGCCTGGCTCTAGGCCGGGGGTGCTGGGCGAGCACACGGCCGAGCTGACCGCCCGCGAGGCTGGGCGCGCTCCCCAGGTGCCCCCGATCTCCCATGAGTGGCCAGCGGCTGCTTCCGAGGCCCAACCCGCCAGAGCGGGAGCCAGCCCCCCTTGCCCCGAACCCGGCTGCAACCCCGCGGGGCAGGCGCGTCACTTCCCGCCTCCACCTGCCACCGCGGACACCGTCCACCGCGCCCCACGCTCTCCCTGCTTCTCTGGCCGCTTCACCAAGCCCAGCGCTGTCCTGCGCCCACGGGGACAGCTGGACTCGGTCCCTGCGCGCGCTGCTCAGCAGCCCGCAGAGAACCCGGCCCCGCCGGCCAGGGGGAGGTCCCGGGCCTCGCCCTCGGGTGACGCGGGGCATGACCGCCAGCGGCTCCCACAGACAGCAGCGCCCGCGGCCAGCGCGGGCCGCGGGGCCGCCGGGCTCCCGCCCCTCTGCCGCAAACGCAGAAGCGCGCTGGGGAGGCCGCGCACGGGGCCCGAGGCTCAGCGGGGAGACTCGGTTCGCGCAGGGCCGGGAGGCGGGGCTGGTCCTGCCCCACGAGCGCGGCGCCCGCTCTCCTCGCCGCGCGGCTCACCGGACACGGGGGACGGGTCCCTCCTGGGCTGCAGACGGCTGGTCTGGGGCAGGAACGGGTTGTTGAGCCTGCGGGAGCGGCAGCGGCAGCGTCGGCGCGGGCCCGGCGCGGGGCCCCGGCGCCGCGGGCGCGAGCCGCTCACCCGAACGTGTTGGGCTCCTCCACCACCTTCATCCTGGCGGCAGCCGCGGCGCCGGGGCCTGCGGGGACAGGGCGCTGAGGCGCGGGCGGGCGCGGGCGGGCGCGGGCGGGCGCGGGCGGGCGCGGGCGGGCGCCCCGCACTCACCGCGCGCCGCGAGCCCGAGCAGCAGCACCAAGCGCGCCAGCCCCGCCGCCATCGCTCGGGGCGGTCACGTGCGCGCCGGGTCACGTGGCGCCACCGGAAGCGGAAGCGCCGGGCCCCGCGGAGTCCGGTCACGCTCCGCCATGGGCCGCCGGAGGGGCGCGCGCGGGCCGGGGGGCGAGGCCCGGCGCCCCGCCGGCCGCTCCCTGGAGACCTTCGCGGAGGAGGCGGGCGCCGCGCTGCGTGGTGAGTGCGGCGCGGCCGGGGGCGGGCCGGGCCGAGCCCCGCCTGAGGCGCCCCCTTCTCTGCCCGAGCAGCGTCCGTGGAGCCCCGCGCGGCCGAGGACGAGGGCGACTCGGGCGCCGCGCGGCTGCCCTGCCCGCTGGCCATGTGGGAGCTGGGCCACTGCGACCCCCGGCGCTGCACCGGCCGCAAGCTGGCCCGCCTGGGGCTGGTGCGCACCCTGCGCCTGGGCCAGAGGTTCGGCGGCCTCGTGCTCAGCCCGGCGGGCTCCCAGTACGTGTCGCCCGCGGACAGGTAGGCGCGGGGCCCGGGGTCTGGGGTGGGCGGGGCCCTGCCGGGACCTCCCACTGGGAGCGTGGCCGCGCGTCTTCCTGCCCAGGCGTCTGTGTGGCTCGGTCTCCGCTGACCCTGTGACCTGGGGCCTCCAGAACCGTTTGTGGGTGAACAAGTGAGCCCGCCCCCTGCACGACCCCCAGGCAGCGCCCCGGCCCCGGGCCTGGGGGGCGAGGCGGGTCTGCAGGGCGCCCCCTGGAGGCGGCGTCGCCCCTGGAGGACCTCACTGCCGCCCCGACAGACCGCTGGCGGCGCAGGCGGGGGTCGCCGTCATCGACTGCTCCTGGGCCAGACTGGACGACACGCCCTTTGGGAAGATGCGGGGTGGCCACTTGCGGCTGCTGCCCCATCTGGTGGCCGCCAACCCCGTGAACTATGGCCGGCCCTGCAAGCTGTCCTGTGTGGAGGCGTTCGCTGCCACCTTCTGCATCCTGGGTGAGCGCCGGGTGGGGGCGTGGCCCGCAGCGTCCATCAGGCCGCCTGAGGGAGGTGGGCACCGGGGCAGGTGCCGGCCTGCGGCCTTGGGCAGGCGGCTCACGCCCTACCCCGGCCGCTGTCCTCGCCCTCCAGGCTTTCCTGACCTGGCGGCACTTTTGCTGCGGAAGTTCAAGTGGGGGCAGGGCTTCCTGGACCTGAACCGCCAGCTCCTGGACGCGTACGCGGCCTGCCGCGGCCCCGGGGAGGTGCTGCGTGCGGAGCAGGAGTACCTGGCCCAGGCGTGGGGGCCCCCAGAGGAGGCGGAGCTGGGTGAGGCCCGCTCGCGGGAGGGGCGCGGCGGGGGGGGGGGGGGCGGCCCTGACGCCCCTCTCTCTGCAGACCCCTTCGATGTGGACTCGGGTCGGGAGTTTGCCAACCCCAACAGGCCCCGGTAGGTGCTCAGGCCCCCGGGGGCTGGCGCTCAGTGTGGGCCCCGCGCGGGTCGACCTTGGTGAACACCCCTCCCCGCAGGCTGCCCCCGGACAGTAGCGACAGTGACGCTGAGAGCGAGGACGGGCCTGAGGGGCCAGACGCCAGGGCGGGTGGCGGAGGCAGCCACCCCGAAGAGGCGCGAGTGGCAGCCGCAGGGGCCGGAGCCCCGGAGGCCCGCGGGGAGTCGAGACGCCGCAGAGACTGAGGGTGGAGACGTGTATTTTCCGGGAGGCAGCAGGGAGCACAGATACGGCGGGGGCAGGGGCGCCCACCCAGCCTCCCTCTGGCGCCGCCCGGGCCTCAATGAAGCTGCAGATCTGGACTGTGTGGCCTGTTTCTTCGCGCTCGGCCGGCAGCCCGGGCAAGGGGTGGACCAAGGCAGGGGCGGCCGAGAGCTGGAGCTGGGGCGGCAGGGGCGGGGGGCTGCGCAGGCCCGGGGAGCCCGGCCCCCCGCTTCCAAGGCTGGTCTCTCGCTCAGACCCAGGCCTCCAGGCGCCGCCTGGAGGCCCCCGGCAAGCGGGACAGGCCCTCGGGGGCCCCGTGGTGACACCAGGCAGCTGCGCCCGGCTGGGCCACTGTCCGGGCTCGGGGGGCTCGGGGGCTTCAGGAAGCGGGGCGAGGGGCTGGCCGCCGCACACAGACGCGCACACAGACGGGGCCGGGCAGCGTGGGGCACAGGGCCGCAGCTCAGGGGGCCGCCTCCATGCACTTCTCCAGCTCCTTGAGCCTCTTGACGAACTCCTGGGCTTCCTTGTCCGGCCGGCCCTCCAGCATCCTCAGAGCAGCCTTCACTGCGGGCAGCGGGCAGTGTCGGGCCCTGGCCCCCACCCCCATAACCCACTCAGTGGGCCCCGGCACCGCACCCCCGCTCGCCCGCGCCCCACTCACCCTCGGCCCTGGGCCGGCGCAGGTGCAGGGTGACGGGCTGCGGGACTCTGGCGCTGCCCCCCACCGGGTGCCTGGTGATGCCGCTCACGCCACCCAGGCCGAGGGCCGCCTCCCCCGCGAAGTCGTTGGTGGACAGCCAGTCGTGGTCCATGACCGTGAACAGCACGCAGGCGCCGCGGCGGCGGCAGGCCTCTGCCGGCACCGAGCTGCGGGGGGCGGTCATCAGGCACCGCCCGCGCGCAGGCGGCGGGGACGGGAGGGGCACTCACAAGTGGAAGAGCTCCTCGTACACGGGGTGCAGGGTCCGGCTCTTGACCTGGGTCCTCTGGCTGTGGGCCAGCGGGAAGACGTGCGGCGGGCCCAGCTCCACGATCACGAACGGGTCGCTCAGGCCTGGGGGTCGGCCATGAGTGCCGGCGAGCTCGCCCACGCCCTTGCCACGCCCCGCGGGCGCCCACCCTCACCGTTGGCGTCCAGGGGCGGCAGGTCAGCGGCGTGCAGCACCTCCACAGCCAGGCGCTGCTCGGCCGCCTCGTAGTGGCAGCGGACACTCAGGCGCCCGAACCGGCTCTGCTCCAGGGGCCGCTGCAGAGAGGCGGTGAGCGGAGCCCCGCCCCGCCCCGCCCCGCCCCGCCCCGCCCCGGGGCTACCTGCTGGAGCTTGTCCAGGTAGTACTGCTCGATGCCCTCGCGCACGGAGCACCGGTGCAGGCGCAGCTCCTCCTCCAGCCTCTACGAGCGCAGAGGACAGGTCGGGCGCGCCGCAGCTCTGCTGCCCTGGTCGGCCGCCCCAGCCTCCCCCAGGTGCCGCGGCCAGGCTCACCTTGTAGCTCCCGTCCTTCAGGCTCTCCAGGGGCAGGCCCTGGCCCTCGGCGTGGAAAAAGCAGACCAGAGCCTGGAGCGGGGGAGAGGGGGCGGGCGCGGCTGGGCAGGGGCTGCTCTCACGGGGCGTGGCCCGGCTCCGCAGCCGGCATGGCCACGGCACTCACCTCCAACGTGAACTGGAAGCGGCTGTAGAAGTCGGCGGAGACGTCGCGGTGGGCGCCCAGCGCCTGGAGGATAGCCTGCAGGAGCAGCTCCCAGACGGCCTCCAGTACCCTGCGGGGCACGGCAGTGAGCGCCCCGCCCGCCGCCGCCACGCCCGCCCGCCCGCCCACGCCCGCACCTGCTCAGGCTGTCCTCCTCCAGCCACGCGCTCAGCAGGGCCAGCTTCGCGTCCAGGTACTTGAGGAGCGGGGCCGCCGCCTGCGGGGTGTCCTCAGGCCATGTCCTCCCGGACCCTGCGCCCACTGGCCGCCGCCCCAGGCACACCGCCCGGCCTCACCTCCTCGCTCTGGATGGAGTCCGGGGAGAGGCTGACGTGCTGCACGTACTTCCTGACGTCGGCGGCCATCTGCGGGGCAGCGGTCAGCCAGGCCCTTCCGCCGGGCCGCGGTGGAGCAACCCGCCCGCCCGCCCCGCCCACCTGCGAGGTCAGGTGCGCCGTCACGGTGCCGGCCTCCCGCCGCAGGTCCTCGTCCAGCGCCTGCACGCAGCTGACCAGGGGGCGCCCCGGAGCGCCCTCGGGCGGGGCCAGGCCCCGCAGCGCCTGCCCGGCGGCCTTGCGCACCAGCGCCACGTCGTTGAGCACCACGCAGAGCTGGGGGGACGAGGACGGCAGGGGTCTAGCCGGACCCTGGGCCCCCCCCCCCCCGGCTCACCTGCTCGCTGGCCGCCTCGCCCGCGGCGCTGGGCTGGGCGTCCACCTTCTTCCGCAGCAGCTCCGTGTAGAAGAGGGCCGCCTCGCCCAAATCCTGCGGGGAGACCAGGCTCAGGAGCCGCCGCGCCCCGGCCTGGCCGCGCGCCCCCGCCCCGGGCCAGCGCACCTGGCTGAGCTGGGCGCCCAGCTCCTGGGCCTGGGCAGGGTCCGGCCATGCCAGGCAGGCCCAGAGCTCCTGGATGTGGCCGAAGCAGAGGCTGGCGGTGGCCGCGGAGCTGCTGTGCTTGGAGGCGGCCTCCGTGGGCTCCAGCTGGGGAGACAGAAGCAGCAGCTGCGGCCAGGAGCCCAGAGGAGCCCCAGGGCTGGGCAGGGCCACACTCACTGTGTCCATGTCCACGGCGCTGTGAAGCCGCCACTTGGCCTGGTCCCGCAGCCCCTGCAGCCAGAGCTTCACAGCGGGCAGGAACGGCTCGTGGATGCCAGCCAGGGCCAGGGCGCGGCTGTCCCTGCGCGAGACCATCGGGTCCCACCCCGCCTCACCTCGAGCCAGGTGCTCTGGGTCAGCCCAAGGGGCTCCCGGGGCCTCCCGCACAGAGCCCCTCCTGCTAGTGGCGGCTGAGGAGGGGGCTGGTGAGGAAGGGAGAGGGAAGAGAGAACCAAAGGGGCACAGGGGACGGGTGGACAGACGGACAGGGGAGAGAGTGGACAGGCGGGAGGAGAGGAACGGGGGTGGGCAGGCGGGGCCGGCACCCACCGGCCAGGGACGCAGCGCCAGAAGCGCTGGATGTCCTCCAGGGTCAGGTAGAGCTCGAAGAGCGCAGAGGCCGCCTCGAGGGTCAGCCCGGGGATCAGCTCCTCCGCGAGCGCCCAGGCCTCCTCAGCCACCTGCCCAGAGGGTGCGGTCAGTCGGCCAGCAACAGGGGGCCCTGGGCCCCCCCGGACCGGGGCCTTCCCCCTGCCCCTCACCAGACGCTCCAGCTGGCGGAAGGTGAGGGTGAAGATGTCGACCTTGACGCTGCAAAAGACACACCTGGGGCTCCCGCTCGGCGCCTGCAGCCCCAGGGCCGGGCGCGGGGCGGCGGCAGGAGCCCGGGCCCACCTGAGGAAGAGGTCGGCGTAGACGCCGTAGCAGGACTGCAGGTCGGCGTAGACGGCGTCGGCCAGGGCCACCAGCCCGGCAAGGCGCTGCGGCGCGGCCTGCGAGACACGCTGCTGGCGCTGACCTCCGCTGGCCACCTACCCCTGCGCCCGCCCCGGCCACGCCCCCAGCCGCACCTGCTCGCGAGGGCTCTTGGCGTTGCGGAGCCTGTCGTACCATTCGCGGTTGCCTCTCTGCCGGGGAAGCAGCAAGGGGGGCGGGGGAAAGGGCAGAGATTCGGCCGGTAGGCTGGGCACGGCGAGGGCAGGGGCGGCAGCGGCGGGGCCGGCGGGGCGGGGCGGGGGCGGGGCGGGGCGGGGCCAGGGCAGGACCAGTTGGGCCGTCGGGCGGGGCCGGCCTGGGCGTGGCCGGGCACTTGGCCAGGTGGAGGCGACCTGACACACCTTTAGGGCAGCAGCGATGTCCATGTTTAGCTCCATGTCAAAGGGGCAGACCTCAGAGGAAGGCTGGAAGAGCTGCAGTTTGCCGAGACACCTGGGCGAGGGGCCAGCTGCTGCCCGGCGCTGTCCAGCCAGCCCCTGCCCCCAGCCCACACCCCACGGCCGCACGCACTTCAGCAGCAGCTCCAGGCGGTAGACGGCCGAGCTGTTGGTGGCGGGGAAGTAGTCTCGGAGCCGGCGCAGCAACCCCAGCCCGAACTCGGCGAAGGCGGAGAAGCTGTCGGCCAGGCTCTCCTCCTAGGAGCAGGCCCGTCAGAGTGGCCCCCGGCGTCCAGCTCCCGGCGGATCGAGCGATCCCGCAAGCACTGGCCCTGCAGAACATTCTCGGCCCCCAAACCCCAACCCCACGGGCCTCCCCGGCCGCGCGCTCCTCTGCCTCGGCCCCCCGGCCTCTGCGCGGCTGCGCCCGGGCGCCCTCTGCTTCCAGCCCAGCCACCGGGCCGCCTGCGCCTGAGGGCAGCGCTCCGCTCCTCGCTGCCGCCCGAGCCTCGGCACCCGCAGGAACAGCGCGCAGCAGCCGCGGGGCCCACCTGCTCCGGCGGCAGCGCTGAGGCCTCCCAGTGCGCTTGCACGTCCTCCAGCAGCCCGAGCAGGTGGCCGTAGTCCAAGGTGCGGGCCTGGTGGTGGCGGCTGCTGACCAGCCAGTGCCTGGGGGCCCGCCTGGGGTCAGGGTCGGTGACGGGCCTGGCTCCCTCCCCGCCCCTTCCCTCGGGCTCCCTCGAGGCACCTCCTGCCCTCCACGGCCCCGCCCCTCCGCTCTGCCCCCCCCTCGTGCGCCTCGTTCCGCGACCCGCCCCGTCCCTCATGGCCCCACCCTCGGCCCCACCCCCGCCCCGCCCACTCACAGCACCGCCAGCTGCAGCCTGGACAGGTCACTCTGGGCCCCGAGCAGGCAGAGGACGGTGGCCGCCGGCCCGCTGAGCTCACCACGCCAGTTGCTCGAGGTGGGCTGGGGGAGAGCACCACGTGCGTGTGGGGTGGAGGTCCGCACCCCCAGGGCAGGGCCCCGCCTCCCCACACCCCCGCCCCCCAGGGCCGCTACCTCCCCAGCCAGGTGCTCGAACTGCAGCAGGCGGCCGAGCAGCAACAGGTAGGAAAGGAAGCCCGGCTTGCCACGCCGGCTCATGGCCGTGTCCCTCTGGAACGTGGGCCTGTGGTCAGCCCTGCCCTGCACCTGGCGAGGTGCAGGCGAGGGGGCGTGCGGGGCGGGCGTGCGCTGCAAGGCGGGGCGTGCGGGGCGGGGCTGTGGGGCGTGTGCGGCGTGCGTGCGGGGCGGGCCTGCGGGTGGGCGCCCCACCTGGGTGGTGACCAGCTTGAGGACCAGCTGGCAGTCGCCCTGCACGCGGGAGGCGCTGGAGCGGGGCTCCAGCTTGAACCAGCGGTCATCCCCAGCCACCGGCACCTCCTGGGGAAGCGTTCGGACCGGTCACTCCCGTCCCTGTCTCCCCCGCGGGGGACGCGGGCCTGGGGCCCACGGGGGCGCGAGGGCACGGGGCGGCCATGGCGCCGTCTGGGGCCCGGGCCGCTCACCCGGACGGGGATGTCCAGGCGCCCCAGAAAGTCGTCGGCATGGTCCCCGCCGGGCCCGGCTGCCCCGTTGGCGCGGGCTGCCTTGACCACCTGCTTGAAGTACCTGGCAGGTGGGGGGTCAGGGCGGGGCCGTGCCGGGCGGCGGGGGCGGGGGCTGGGGGAAGAGGGGGGCCCAGGACGAACCCAGGGCGGGGCCGTGCGGGGGAGCGCAGGCCCCGGACGGGGCCAGGGCGGGGGGCGCGGGGCGGGGCCGTGCCGGGCGGCGGGGGCAGGGGGGCGGGGGAAGAGGGGGGCGCGGGGCGGGGCCGGGACGGGGCCAGGGCGGGGGGCTGCGGGGGGCGCGGGGCAGCCGCCTACCTGCCCACGCCCTTCAGGCCCGAGACCTGGCCCAGCTTCCTGCAGGCGCCCGCCAGGGAGACGGGGTCGTCGTGGTCCCTGCCGGGGCGCAGTCTGAGCGGCCCGCCGCCCCCGCCCGCCGCCCCCACCCGGCTGCGCGGCAGGTACCAGACGTCCAGGCGCAGCTGGTCCGAGCGGACATCCTCGATCTCACTGCAGATGGGGCGCCGTGAGCGGCTGGCCCAGTCTCGGGTTCCCCCAGGGCCGGCGGCCGCCCTGCTGCCCTGGGGCAGCTGTGAGCTGGCCCGCGGCGCTGCCCCGACACACCCAGCCCACCAGGGCCTTACAAGAGGAAGTGCTCCTTCCAGACGGGGTTCAGGGTGCTGCTCTTGACCGCGGTGGCCTGGACGCACTTGGCCGGCAGGGGCGCGCGGTGTGGGCTGCCCTGGGGGAGGCTCCGGGGCTGCTGCGGGCGCCGGCCCGCCTCCCGCGGGGCGCCCGAGGCAGGCAGGATGGTCAGCACGCAGTAGGGGTCGCTGGAGCCTGGGGCACGGGGGACGGTCAGCGCCGCCGGCCAGAACCCCCAGGCAGCCGGGCGGGCGGGGCTGCTCACCGTTGGGGTCCTTGGCCAGCAGGTTCCTGGCCCGCACGACGGAGACCTTCAGGGCGTAGGTGGGGGCCTGCGGGCAGGTGCGCTGAGGCCTCTGGCCGCCCCTCCCAGGCGCCCCCGGCCCCCGGCCGCGGCCTCACCTTGCTGCACTGCACCTGCTGGAGCGCCGCTGCCTGCTCCCCGGGGCTGGCGCCGAACACCTGGGGGCCGCAGCCGGTCAGGCCGGGGAGCCTTCCTGCCCTTCCAGGCCCCTCCTGTGGCTGTCCGCGCCCGCACCGCTGCCCTCGCGTGGGCCGGTGACTCCGCAGCTGGGCGGGCAGGCTCACCTGCCGCAGGTACTCCAGCAGGGCCTCCTGGTCGCCCACCTGGTCGGGGCCCACGGTGCCCGCGCGGTGAAGGACGGTGTACAGGGCCTCCTCGTAGAGCATCGCCACCTGCGGGCCGCGCTGAGTGCTGGCCTGGGCTTCGGGCGGTCAGCCCTGCCCTGGGCGCCTGCCCCGCCCCCAGGCCCTGGGCCCAGCCCGTTACCTCCTCCGGGGCCAGGGCCCTCAGGCCGCGCGTGGGGTCCACGGGCTCGGCAGGGGCCGGCGAACTGCTGCGCAGGGGGACCTGCGGGTGGGCGGGGTCACGGGCAGGCGCTGCGGCCAGGAGGAGGGGGCCGGCGGACACTGCGGGCAGCAGCGGCCTCACCTGCCGACGCAGCGGGCCCCGTCTGCCTTCCCCTTTCCGCAGGAGCAGGCGCAGGTGGGCGAAGAACTCCGCCCCCCCCCTGGAGTTCCTGCAGGAGAGGCCGCGGCCGGCGGTCAGGCAGTCAGGCGGTCAGGCTCCCGCCGCCCGCACCAGCCGCGCCGGAGCCCGGGGCCGGCCGCGCGGGCCCAGCACGCACCAGGCTGCGGTGGCCGGCGGCTCGGCTTGGGTGTGGCCAGGCTCCTCCTCGGAGCGGCGCCGGAAGGCCGGGCGGGCCTGCACCTGGCGTAGCACGCTGCTCTTGAGGCCCAGCAGGGCCGACATGGCGGGCTGTGCGGAGAGCGGGCGTCACGCGGCCAGGGGAGGGCGGGGGGCCCTGAGGCGGCCAGGCCGGGACGGCTCTGCCCGCAGCCCCGGTCAGTCCACGAGAGCTCAGACCGGGCGTCGCCGGCGTGACCGAGCCTGTGGCCAGGGCTGGCCGGGCCCTCGGACACCCCGCCGGGCCCCAGGCTCGCCGGCCCCGGCACTGCTGGCCGGCTCTGCCCAAGCTGACGGGCACTCGGGTTTCTGGGCCGGCCACCCCGGCCATCGTCCGGCCGTCCTTCCGAGCGGTCCGAGGCCACCGGCCCCCTTCTGCACCCAGCTCAGGCCACCCCCAGACAGCGCCCGGGAGCCGGGGACGCGGGGCCCAGAGGCCCCTGGACGCCCGGGGTGGGGACAGGAGGGGCCGCCCGTGTCCTGCAGCCCCAGCAGCTGCCCCTTGGGGCTGGACATACAGGCCTCTGCGCTCTCCAGCTGAGTGAGGGGCCACCTCCCCGGCCCCCCAAAGCCAGGGCAGCAGAGCCGCTTGAGCTGTTGCCGGGGCAACCGCCAGCCGTGTGCGTGCGCGGCCGGCTCGCGCTGACAGACGTGACGCAGGAGCGGCGCCGGGGCAGCGGCCGGCGTGTGCGGGCACCTGGGGCGGCCAGGCCCGCGGCCTCCCTGCCCCCACCCGCTGCCCAGCACAGCGCCCCGCAGGGGCAGCTCCTCCGGTTCCCCTGGAAACCCCGGGCAGCGGACGGCCTGGCCAGCTTCGCGGCGGCCCCGCGTGGGTGCCTGGAGCCGCGGGCGCCGTCCGACCTGCAGTCCCTGGGTGGGCAGGCGAGCTGACGCGGCCGGGGAGTGGGGGCAGCCCCCCACGGGCCCCGGGACAGTGCTGCCCTGCCCACAGCAGGTGGTGGGTCCCCTGGCAGGTCCAGGCTGCTCCCCGAGGCCTCGTCCCCAGGGAGTGCTGGGACCCTGGGAGCGTCTCTTCCCAGGCCTGATGGGACCAGGATGGATGAAGCCAGACGCCTGCAGCAAGGCCCTGGGCCAGGAGCCCCACGGCGGCCTCCTCTCAGCCCCCCAACTCGCCTGTCTCCTCTGGGGGCCCCTCTTGGCGCCCCGCCTCCAGGGTCAGGCTGTGGGTCCCGCGGGAGCCTGGGGCCACCCCCAGGGCACGGTCCTGGCAGCCCATCTGGCCAGTGCGTCTCAGGGAGTGCAGCGTGGGGGCGGGGCTTGCACTAGCACGGATCTGGGGAGGCCGAGGGGCTCCAGGAGGGCGGTGGGGGTGGAAGGGACAGGGCGGGGGACACCCCGGGCGTCTCCGGGGTCTTCGGCCCTCGCGGCATCACCTGCGCCTTCTGCGGGGCGCTGGACGAGCTCGGCGGGGGCGGGGCCGCGGCTCCTGCGCTCCTGGGGGAGGGCGCGGCGGGACGGAAGGAGCAAGGTCCCAGATGCGTCCCGATAGCGCGCGCGGGCCTCAGTTTCCCCGGGGCCGGCACCTCCCGCCGCCCTCCCCTCGAGGTCCCGGTCCCAGGGCCGCGGCGCGCGCCCTCCCCGCGCCGGCGGAGGGGGCGGGCCCGGTGTCTCGTCCGGGTGCGGGAGCCGGGCGGCGCCTCGACGGCGCCACTCACCGTGGGCCGGGCCGCGCGCGGGGTCCTGGGCGCCGCGCGGACACCAGCTCGGGGACGCCGCGGGACACGACCGCTCGCAGCCGCGCGCGCAGACGACTGAGCGCTCGGCCGGAGCGCGGCGGCGGCGGCGGGGGCGGGCGGGGGGCGCGGGGGCGGGGCCCGGCCTGCTCGCCCCGCCCCGTCCCGCCGCTTGGGGCCGCGGCCGGGACCCTGCAACCCCGCTGCCGGCCGGCAAGCCCCGGATCCGCGGCGCGAGGCGCAGGCCTGCCGGTCACCCACGGGTGGGGGGCAGCAGGCTCGGGCCGGAGGGTCCTCAGCCCTCCCCTGACTCAGCAGGGCAGCCAGAATCGCTGGAGCCAGACCTTTCTGGAAGGTTTGGCCGTCCCGAGGCTCCCTCCGCGGGGCCAGGTGGCCTGGGGCCTCCACCCTGGATGGGCCTGACCCCCTGTGGGACGGGGCGCCCGGGGCGGCCAGCGCCTCTCGCGGCCTCTCCCGCAGCCCCCCTGGGGCTCGCCCTCCTCTCCCGGGCAGGGCTGCGGGGGCAGTGCGCGGGCTCCAGGGTCCCCACCTGGCCTTTGGTGGGCCCCGGTGGGCCATCCCTGAGACTGTCACCGGGGGTCAGTGTGGTTTGGGACGTTCGCACCCCAAAGCACCGGGATGTGCTGGCGGGACTCGGGCCAGCGCACCCCGCTCAGCCGCGGGCAGGAGGCTGCTCCGTGAGGCCCAGCACTGCTCTCGGGCTTGCGAAGGGAGGTAGCGCGGCACCTGGCTGGCCTCGGGCACCGCCTGGCCCGCCCTGGCCTCACACGCACACCCACCTGTGCCGAGATGGGGGTGCAGCTCAGCCCCAGGCGTGCTGCACCCCGACCCAGCCCGGGCCGGACATGGTGGCGGCTGGGGAAAGGCAAGTGCTCGAGCAGCGGGGGGCGGGGCTGGGAGGGTCCCCGGGCGGGCGGGTCCGCAGCCTGGATCCCCGTCTCGCCCCAGCCCTGCAGTCTCCCCAGCCCTGCAGTCTCCCGTCAGGTTCTGCCAACCTGTTGAACAAACAGGGCTGGTTGCCATGGTGACAATAATGGCTTGGGGTGAAGAGATGAGACTGCGGCTGCTGTAAACAGGAAGTGGGGGGGGGCAACCGCCTGGGGGGGCTCCTGCTCGGCCCTTCTGGGGCCAGGGCCTGGGGCAGGGCCTGGCTGAGGCCTGACCAGAAGCCTGCCGGGCAGGACAGCCCTTTGCCTAGACGGGGGAGCACCCGCCCAGGGCCCCATGCGGCGAGCAGGTGCGGCCATGTCCCGGCCTCAGTTTCCCCAGGGCTCCTGCCTGCACAAACCCTGCCTGGCAGTGACTGGCTCCCCATCCTGCTCCTTCCTCCCCTGCTGTCAGGAGAGTGAAGCCGCTCACACCCCTCCACTACCTCAGGCCTCAGTTTCCCCAATTTGTAAAATGGAGATGGTAGCAGTGGCCTCTCGGGGGCTCCGGCCTTCAGAGTGCCTGTTGGCCCCCAGCTGAGGGTGCAGGGCGGCTGCCCGGCCAAGCCCGCCGGCCCCCTGCAGCTCTGAGGCCAGAGGCAGCTGCGGGGCTGGGGTGGGGGGCGCAGGGGCACAGGGCGCCTGCCTGGCGGTCAGGGCTGCGGGCCTGGCCCCGGGGGTGGCTGCTCCCGGAGGGGGCGGCCCTGGTGTGTCCGCCGAGCAGGCACCACCGCCCTCTGGCGGCAGTCCTGGGAATTGCAGGCCCAGCCCCCGCCCCCCACCGGGCACCAGCATCGGCAGAGGGCGGGCGCCGCAGGGGGCCAGGGCGGCCCTGAGGGCTGCTGGTGTCTGCCCCGCCTTTGCCCTCGGCGGGATGGGGCTGGTGGGGCAGAGTGCCCTGGCTGCCCGGGCTGGCCACGCCTGTCCCCCAGGTCTGTCCCTGGCGTCTGGCCCACCGTGGGTGAGGCCCTCTCCAGGAGGGTTCCCAGGGCAGAGCCCAAGCAGGACAGCGCCAGGCCCTTCAGCTGAACCGCCGGCCCCAGGAGTGGGCTCCGGCCTGGCCCAGTCTGCCCCAGGACCCTGCAGACGGCCACCTGGAGGCCCCAGGTGGCCTGGCCACCGCTCAGCCCCGCCAGCTCGGGTGCACCCCCAGGACCCGGCCCTCCTCGCTGGGCGGAGCCGGCTTAGACCGGTGGGAGCCGCCCAGGCGGGCTCAGGCCGGCCCACCTGGGGCTGCATCACCATGGAAACCTCAAACCCAGCTGCGCCTGGCTGGGTCAGCGCTCAGGGTGGCCGCACGCACCGGCCCAGACTGGACAGTCCAGCGGCTAGTGGGACCCGAGGGTTCTCCAGCTCGGCCAGGACCTGACGTGGGCAGGCAGCCTGCAGCTGTGTCCACTGCGCTGAGCCCCAGGGGACTGCAAGACGGGGCCCAGGGCCCCCAGGAGGGCAGCCGGCCGGTGTGGACACCTGGCCCCAGGGAGGCACACGCAGGCCCGCGTCCGGGCTCGGGTGGGGGCAGAAGCTGGGCCGGCCCCGGGGCAGGCCGAGCTGCGGCGCGAAAGGATTGGAGGCGCGGCTCGTGGAAACGCTTTAATGGGAGGCCGGTGGGGTACAGCGCTGGCTGGGCCTGCGGCGCCGCGGCGGGGAGACCCTCGCAGGCAGCGCCCCCAGTCACAAGTCACACGTCTGCTAAGCCGAGGGCTGTGGCCCAGAGGACATTTCGGAGGCCGAAGTCACGACAACGCGCTAGAAACATCCATCGCTTTAGAATGCTCTGACTAGAAAATATATTGAATTTCCATATACACGAAGCATGTACACGCGCCGCCGTCGCTAGTGGGCCCGGGTCACAAAGCGAGATATCCGGGCCGCCCCGCCGCCCACTTGTGTCCAGCCAGTCCTGGGCCCGGGCTCCGTCGTCCTCCTGGGCTGCGGCCGCGGGGCGTGGAGGCGGCCGGCTCTCCGGAGAGCGGTGGGGGCGTCCAGGCCGGGCGCCGCATGCAGAGGCCGGGCGGTCGGGCGGCGGCTGGTCCTCCCTGGGCTCGGCCCGCGGAAGGCTCTGGAAGGTCTTGACAGCGTCGGGGCGGGGAGCGGGGGACGCCCAGGGCCGCCTCCTGCCGCCAATGACGATACGCAAGAGAGGCCTTTATAGAAACAGTTTATTTACTCTAAACAGCAACACAGACAGACGCCATAGAAACACAGAGGCGGCGGCGCGGCGGCTTCGCGTGGGCGCTCGGGCAGCGGCCCGGCCCTGCGGCGGCGGCGGGCTGGCGGCAGGCGGGAAGCGGGGCTGCGTCCGCAGGGCCGTCCAGGTAGAAAAGTTTATCATTTTACAGCAGTGGAAATACTGACATCAATATTAAAATAAAAGCAAGTTTTACAGAACAATCGAAAATACAAAAGACGGAAGGAAGAGACCCTGTCAGAGCCGGCGCCGCGGCGGGCACGGGACACGGCCCAGGGCCCGGCCGCCCGCGCCGCCGAGTGCGAAGTTGTAAACAAGTCCTCGCCAAAGCAGTCCCTTCCCGTCACGCCCGCCGCCGCCGCTTACGAAGGCGCGAACTTCTTGGCCTGTGCCCGGACCCGCTTCTCGTACTCCACTCTGTTCTGGCTGGGGGCGGAGAGACAGGTCAGGGGCGCCGGCCGCCCCCTCGCCGCAGCTCGCCCCGGACACGCACCTCGGAGCTCCCTGAGCCCCCGGGGCTCTCGGTCTGGGCGGCCGGGCGGCGCGGCCAGGAGCCTGGGAGCGGGCCGGTCCCGCAGACGCCCCCAGCGCAGGGCAGAGGCAGCCGAGGCCGCCCAGGGCTGCCCTCAGGCTCGGCGCCCGGGCCGCCCCCGCCCCTGGCGAGGCCGCCAGCCCCGCGGCCCCCACCGGAGCCGCCTCCAGAGCCCCGAGCCTCCCCCGCGGCCCCCCAGGGCTGCTGCACGCGGGTGGCATCAAGCTGCCAGAGCCGGGCGGAGGGCCCCGCCGCGCCCTTCTGGAGGAGCGAGGAGGCCACGGCGCCCGCCAGGCCACACGGGCCTGACACAGCAGAGGCCGCGGGGCCCGGAGCGGGGCCGCGGCCGGGTCTCCGCTCTCCCCGAGGCCTCCGCGCTGCAGGACGGGCCGCTCACCAGTAAATCGTGTAGGCCTCGGCCTGGGCGGGGTCCTGGATGTTGGGCTCGTTGAGCAGCTCCTGGATGCCGAGCAGGATCTGCGGGCAGAGCAGGGGTCAGCGCTCGGCCGGGCGCCGGGGCGGGCCGGGCGGCGGCGCGTACCTGTTTGATGGTGATGGCCGGTCTCCAGTCCTTGTCCTCCTCGAGGATGGACAGACACACCGTGCCCGAGGGGTACACGTTGGGGTGGAAGAGCGGCGGCTCGAATTTACCTGCGCCGAGGACGGGGTGTCGGTGGCTGCGGGGCCGCCCCGTGCCCGCACATACGGCCGGCGCCAGG
The DNA here is from genome assembly GCA_004024925.1 of Scalopus aquaticus. NCBI lineage: Eukaryota > Metazoa > Chordata > Mammalia > Eulipotyphla > Talpidae > Scalopus > Scalopus aquaticus. The sequence goes on along the minus strand of PVIJ01009143.1, from coordinate 10,332 downwards.
AGGGGTGGGAGAGCGGCCCGAGTCCGAAAGGGCCGCCCTGCAGTGCCTAACTCGGGGCTCGGCGCCCCCCGCCCTGGCCTTGGTCCCGGCTCACCCCTCGAGCTCCACTGCCCCCATCTGTCTCTCAGGAAAGCGAGGCAAGGGGCGTCCCGCGGGGTGGCCCTGCGCCCCGGCGCACTCACACTTGGGCGGCGAGGACGGGTAGTCGTCCTTGAAGAGCATGCGCAGCTTGAACAGGCCTCCTTCCCAGGGCGTCTGCGGAGCGAGCGCGCTGAGCCCAGCCCCGCCAAGCGGGGTGCACGCTGGGGGCTCACAGAACAGGAGGGGCCAGCCAGGCTGCCCCGACACGGAGGCGGACCCCGGGCCCACCCCGAGGCACCCCGCTCCCCAGCCCCGGGCGGCCTTACCCCCTTCTTCCCCGGAATGGCGCACTCCCAGTTCATGAGGTTCATGGTGCCGTCGGGGTTCTTGGTGGGCACGGCCACAAAGCCCTGAGGGGACAGGCACTGAGCGCTGCTCGGGGGAACCCGCCCCCCGCCCCCCACGGGCCCCTTACAAATGGGTGGTCCTTCCTCCAGGCCTTCCGCTCCTGCGCGAGCCTGCTGAGCGCGATCCCCGACATGCTGGCAAGGTCCCTGCAGGAGAGGGCAGCGCCTGACCGGGCTGCGGGCGCCGGGGGCCGGCTCAGCGCGGGGCTCCGAGCAGGACGCCCCTGCGGGGAGGAGAGGTGGGGAAGGGGCGCGGGGGCCCACAGGCGTCTCGGAGGCAGGTGCCGGCGCGGGGTTCCAGCCCGGGCCTCCCAGAACCAACCGTCCCTGGGGAAAGGGGCCTGTAGGACGGGCCGCAGACATGGCCCCGGAGAGGGGTGCCCGCAGCCCCCCAGGTGCCGCCCTGCGCCCAGGACAGGGGCGTGAGGGACATCAGACAACCCCGACCAGCCCCGGCCCAGCAGAAGAGCACCCCGACCGTACCCACCCGCCACCTCCGCCCAGGTTCCTGCCCTCTGGGGGCTGGGGAGAGGCCCCACCCCGGGGCCGCGCAGTGGGGAGACAGGCGGAGGCGAGGCCCAGCCCAGGCCACGGCCCCCTCAGGCCCTGCGTGCCCCCAACCTTTCCTCTACCTGGTCCTGGGCACGCCTGTCCCCGCCCACTCGCTCCCGTTCTGGCGCGGCCCCAGGTGAGCCGAGAGCGGGGCGGGCGAGGGGTCCGGTGCCCGAGGGCTGGGCGGCCGGGCCTCCCGCGACCCAGGCCAGAGCTCTGGACACCGAACTGGGGCTACTGTCCCGGGCGAGAAGCCGCGCGGGGGGCCGCAAAGCTGCCTCGGAACCCGGGCCCGCGCCGGCTGTGGGCCCACGACGCTCCCGCAGCCGCCTCGGGGGGCCCGGCGCACCCCACCGCCTCGCCTGCCCCCAGGGCTGCGCTCGGCGCCAGCGGGGAGCCTGGACCCCGGAGGGGCGCCGGGCGCTCACCCCCAGCCCGGGCGTCGCACGCGCCTCGCCGACGCCAGCCGGCCCGAGCCCGAGCCCGAGCCCGGCCGCAGCAGCACCCGCCGGGCGCACCGGGCCGGCCGGCGAGTTTCGCGCCTGGGAACTCCGCGCCCGCCCGGCCCCGGCGGAGCCAGCGGCGCCCGGCAGCGCCGTCGAGGGCCTCGCGCCGGCAGCCGCGCCCGCCGGTCCGACCAGCCTCGGGCGCCGCGGCCGCGCCCTCCGCCCGCGCCACAGGTCCGGCCGCCCCGCGAGCCCGCCCGCCGCCGCCCGCCGCCCGCGCGGCGGCCCCGGGCGGGCCGGGACAGAACCGGGCCCGGGCCCGGCGCCAGCGCCGCCGCCGCGGCCCCGCCCGGCCGCGAGGGCCGCGCCCGGCCGCCCGAGCCCGCGCCCCGGCCCCGCCGCCGCCGCCCGGCGCGCGCCGCCCCGCTCACCTCGGCGGCCGCGGCCCGGCGAGCGAGGCGGACGAGGCGCAGGGCGGCGGCGGCGGCGGCGCTCCCTTTGTCTCGGGACTTCCCTCCGGAGCCCGCTCCGCGCGCAGCCCGAGCGCCCCGAGGACCCCGGCGGGCGGGGCCTGCACAGGGGCGGCCCGCCGCGCGCCTGCCCCGCGCGCCGCCGCCGCCGCGCGCCCCGCGCCCCGCGCCGCCCGCGCCGCCGCGCGCCGCCCGCCGCCCGCGCCCCGCCGCCGCGCGCCCGCGCCCCGGACCGGGCTCGGGAGCCCGGCCGGGGGCCGACTTTCCAGTCAGGCGGCGCCCCGGACACCTGCGCCCTTAAAGGAGCCGCGTCCCCGGAGTGAGGGAGCGTCTACAAACTCCCCTTCGCGAGGCGTGCGCCCACTCGAGGACAGGCCGGCCGGCCGCGGGGGCCGGGGGAGGCCGAGATCTCCGAGGGCTCCCCGGATGCCCCGCGTCCAGCGCTCCGGGCGGGGGTCCCCGGGGTCTTCTGGGGGTTAGGGCCTGGGGCCGGGGAGCAAAGACCACTGAGGCCTAAGGAGCCCCGCAGCGTCGCAGGACGGTGACGCTCCCCCGGGTGCGGCGCCCTGTGAAACCCCTCGCTATTGGCTGGGGCCGGGCCCTGGGCGGGGCGTCCGCCGAAGCTGCCCAATGAGCTGACCCCGTACAAAAGGCCGGGCTTCCGCAGGACCGACGGGCGGAGAAGTGTCGACGCTCCCTAGCCCGCGGGTCGTCCCCGGGGGGAGGGGCGCGGGCCGGCGGGTTGGGGGGCGCCCTGCAGTCGGGGTGTCGGGTGCGCCTCGGCCGCGCGCGGGCGCTCGCGCTCACCGGCCTCGCGGGCGCCTCCCCGTCGGTTGGCGCGGCCCGGCCCTGCCCGGGGCTGGGGGCGCTGGCCAAGGTCAGCCCGTCTTTGCGGGGCGCGCTGGGGTCCGGCCGGCTCTCCGGGCAGCGCTTCCGCCTCTTCACCCTTTTCCCTCCTCCTGTCGGTCTTCCCTGCCTCCTTCTCCTCCTCCCCCATCCCCCGCTCCGTGGCCCGCAGGCGCCCTCCGCTGCCCGCTCTCCCAGCAGGTGTGCGCGGCGCCAGTTCCGCCCGCCCAGCCCTCCAGCCGCCCCGGGCCCACCGGGCCCAGAGGGCGGGGCTGCTGTGGGGTCCCGGTGACAAAGCCCAGCGAGCCGGCCCCTCCAGCCCACTGCGAGCATCCCAGGTCTCTCCCAGACGCTGGGCGCAGGGCTGTTCACTTCTGGGTCCCGGGTGACTGGCGTGGCCCTGGCCTGGGGACGCCACCTCCCTTCCACCTCCAAGAGGCAGCTCCGCTTCTCAGGCCCGGGCGTGCCTGGGCCGCCAGCCCTGGTGGCCCAGCCTGGAGCGGGCTGGGGAGTGTGCCGGTCATCCTGCTCGGGAGCTGGGTGCACGCCCTGGTCCCCTCTCCCCGATGCCAGCAGGTCTGCACGGGGCTGGTGCCAGGCGCCCGGCCCGCGACAGTGGCCAGTAGCGGGGCGCCCTGCGGAAGGAGGAGGACAAGCAGCTGCTGCGTCTCAGAAGTCGGCGGGGCGGGCCCGGGCGGGCGGGCTGGCCAGGTGCGGAGGGATCAGGGGTGGGGCTCGGCGATGCTGCTGGACGCGCTGTGTGGTTGGGGAGGGCCCAGGCCTGACCGGTGGGTGTGGGGAGCCGCGGAGGGCTGTGAGCGGCAGAAGCATTCCTGGAGTGGGAGGTTCGCCCCCAGCCTTGACTGCCGACTTCCAACCAGCAGAGAGCGCTCCCCGTCCTGGAGGGAGAAGCGGGCACCCCGAGGAGGGCGCGGGCCTTGGTGATGGAGGACAGGCCGGACGGAGGAGGGGTCGGGCGGCAGGGGCTGCTCAGATCTGGTTCCTCAGCCCGGGCACGCGCAGCCGGCGCTCAGCTCGCACACTCGGACACCCCTGGCTGGCCGTTTGTCTGTCGGCGGGCGCAGATGTGGGAGAGCACTGACCTTGGCCTTGAAGCAGCGTGGCGACACTGCAGGCTGGGCTGGGGCCATGGCAGGAGGGGGCTCCACCTGCGAAGAGCCCAAAGCAGGGGCCTGGCCTTCAGCATGAGCTGCGAGCTGCTGACCCCGCAGGCAGCTGGGGGCCCCGGTTCCCGCAGAGGATGCCGTGGCACCGGCTCAGCACAGACGGTGACGCCGCTGTCTCACAGCCCTGGCTGGCTGATCTGCTGGTGGTCTGGTTCCAGCGGGGGCAGGGCTGGGAGAAGGAAGGGTGGGAGAGGCCCAGGCGGCTGCTGGGGCAGCATCAGCAGGTGCGGTGCATGGGCTGGGGGCCCCACAGGCAGTGGCCCTGATGTGGGGAGCTTGCTGTGTCAAGGCCCAGCGAATCAGTGGGAGAGGGCTCTCCCCGGCTCCGAGGAGACCTTCTGAGTTGGAGGGTGAATCCGTGCATGGAAAACCCTGGGGAGAGGTGGCTGCTGTGCTGCCAGGTTACCTGCCTAGGGCAGGGGAGGGGGCCGGAGGGGGGAAGGAGAGAACCCCCAACTCCCCTGGGTGCCTGCTGGGGCCCAGCTGTGGGCACACGGGGTGAGGAGGCACCCTGCTCTGGGGGCTGTGTTGTAAGGAAGAGGATCCGCAGGCCAAAGGGGGAAGCTGGATCCCTACCTCACACCACAGACAGAGTAACAACGACCTGGACCAAAGCGCAAACTATGACACTTTTAAGATGAAAACAGAGGCCTCTTCAGGACATCGAGTCATACTGCATATGACCGAAAGCCAGGCTGAAAGAAAGCAGATTGGGTGTCAACAAAATTCAAAACCTTTTGCATTAAAAGATGGAACTCAAGAGGTGGGAGAAAATGTTATGAATTACGTATCTGCCAGGGGCTAAAATCCGCAATATATGAAGAGTGACAGCTCTACCACAAAATAGCCACCACTTCGAAGCAGCGCCCCCGTCAGGGAAACGCAAACAAAACCTTACGATGCCACCTCACACTCAGAGGTGTTACAAGGGAAACAAAACTGCAGGAGCCCCTGGGACCGGTGGGCGGCCTGGCTGCAGGCCTGGGGGCCCTGGCTGTCTCCCCCTCGGCTGGAGGAGGAGCCAACTGCAAGAGGTGCCCGCAGGCGCTGCTTGGCCCCAGCCTCCCTCTCCTCCGGGGAGGCTCCGGGGCTGGGGGCGCCTCTCGCAGGGCATTCCAGAGGGGCGGTGGCCTGGCTGTGGTGCTGGCCCTACTGCTGCCTCCAGGGGGCGCCCTCAAAGCTCCCAAGGGGACCCTCTGATCGCTTCGCGTCCCACGGGCTGCTCAGCCCCTGACCTGGCCCCACAGGAGGTGCCTTCCGGGGCCGAGCTGGGGTGCTGGGGCCAGTGGGGTGTCCTGCCACCATCTGGGCAGCGTGACCGGCCATCGGTCGCTAAGCTTGCAGCTCCCGGCCACTGGAGGGCGCATGCCTTGGAACAGAGGGGGAGCAGCCTCAGGCTGCCACTGCCCTTTGGGGGTCCCCCGAGAGAGGGGCTTGGTGGTCCTCCATCCGCACCAGGCCTACGGCTCCACACAAACCCCACACCTCGCCCGCCCCTGCCCCTCCCCCTCGGGGCTCCCTGGGGTGCTGGCTGAGCCCCGCCTCTGCCCCCAGGGGACTCCGGGGCCCCCCTGGTGTGCCGCCGGAACTGCAGCTGGGGCAGCGCCTGCGGTACTGAGACCTCCTGGGATGCACTCCGGCGTGACCAGCTATGGTTCCTGGACACCCAGTCCCTCCTCCCAGGGAGCCCAGCCCGGCAGGGTGGGGAGACGCCCCCCCACTTGTCCCCGCACCCCCACCTGCAGTACCTCTCCCCTCCCGGCTCGCGCTTCCCAGGCTTTCCCTGTTTCTGGGCGTCCCCCATGAGTGGGGGGCCTGGGAAGGCGGCCTCTGCCCCGCTTGCTGTCAGAGAGCCAGCTGCAGCTCGGCTCGCGCGGGCTCGCGTGGCGCTGCCAGGCGGGCACCCAGGCCTCTCCCAGGGCCCGGGGTGCGGCTTCCGTGGGCTGGTGTTTTGCGCCCCCGCAGCTGCTGTATCGGTGTCCCCCAGGGCCTCTCTCCCGACCCCCCACTTCTGTGTCCCCAGTGCCCACCTTCCCCTTCTTTCCCCCTCCCTCCATCCCTGGCCTGAAGGTGTGGTCAGGGCCTGGGACAGGGGCTCCTGGACCCCAGGGCCGGGAGGACAGAGCCCCCATCCCTGCTGGCCCGGCGGGTGGCCCAGAGCGAGGGGCGGGGCGGTGGGGCCCCGCCCTGTCAGGCCCTGCCCGGAATGGGGAACGCAGCAGCATTTGAACGCGGACACCGCGAGTCTCCGCGCCCCTGAGAGTCCAGCCACAGGGACGCACCTGGACACAGGCGGGCAGGCTGCGGCCCCATGGCCGCGGGGCGGTCACCGGGAGGGAAGCAGGTGGGGCGGGAGTGGCCAAAGCCACCGCCCGGGGCACTGCCCGCTGCACCCCGCCCCAGCGCGGGACGTCTCCGCTTTTATTTCAGCAGAAACCTGCACTTGACGTGGCTCTGAGGACACGTGGGGCCCCGAGGACCCCTGCGGGAGCGTCCCAGGCGGAGTTTCCCGGGAGCCGCGTCCAGAGGGGCGGGGTTACCGGGGCAACGCCGGGCAAGGCGCGCCTGCGCAGAAGGGGGGGCCTGGCCGGTTGCTCCGGCGGGGTGTCCCTCCTGGGGCTCCTGCTCTGTGGGAGCGCTGTCCATGGTCAAACCGCTCGCTCCGGGTGCGGCGACGGCATGGCCTGTGGGGACGGGACACTCTCCTGGGTGGTCCCCACGCCCCACCGCGGCCCGAGTTCTCGTGTCCAGATCTGGTCACGCCCACCCGCTCCAGCCTCTGGCCTTGGGGCGCCTCCACCCCAGGCTCCCGCCCTTAGCCTCCCTTGCCCTGGGCGGCCGGGACTGGGCAGGCCACCGCTGGTCCTGGCGGCGACTGCGCAGGCGCAGGGCCCAGCCCCCGCTGGCTGGCGGCTGTAGGCCCCCGGGCCGCCGCAGCGCTCTGGGGAGGGGCGCGCGCTGCGGGCAGCGGTGGGGTCCAGCCCGGCCCTGAGCCTGCCCCCATTTCTCGCGCCCCGGACTGGGGACCCCGCGTGGGGAGGCAGGTGCACCTGGGGCCTGGGGAGCTGGACACTGGCCCCTGACTCACCCGGGCTCGTGGGTCTGCTCGAGTCCAAAAGCTGCGCCCGTCCCCACTCTGGCTCAGCCTTCCCAGTACAGCGCCCGTCAGGCCAAGTCACCCGCCAGCCTGGACAGCCCGGGCCGGCACGGGCACCTCCCGAGCTAAACGGGAGCAGGACTCTCGGTGCCTGGGGCACGCGTGTGCGAGGCAGCACGGGGGTGCGCTGACTGAGGGGACCTCCTGCCCCGGAGGTTCAGCGGCAGCCGTGCAAGCGAGACGGGCAGGGGCGAGGCACGGTCATCCAGCTTAAACTGGCCATTAAACTGGGCTGTATGTTGAACTGCCCAGGCGGGCCCAGACCGGCAGCACGCCCTCGGGGCTGTGCGAATGTGCACGTGTGTGCGAGCGTGTGCGAGCGTGCGCGAGCGTGCCACAGCCCCGGCCCAGCCCCCCGCGGGCGCGGGCTTGTGGGGCGGCGCCAGGCCGGCCGCCCGGTGGCTCCAGCGGCCGAGGCCCGAGGCTGCGGCTTCCAGGTTTCTGCTGGGTCCTCCAGCGTGTCCCTGCTCAGACTGGCCGGTCCAGACGGGCCGGTCCCACCCTGCGCCCGGGGATCCGCCTGGACCCCAGCCTCCCCCACAGGCTCTGGCTTCCCCTCCCCCGCCAGGGGAGACCGGTGTGGGGCGCCCGCAGGGGGGGCCGGGGTGACCGCTGGGGAGCTGGGCGCGGGAAAGCCCCTCACCGCCCCCTCGGGCGACACCCCAAGGGGGGCAGAGGGCCATGCGGTGGGAGCTGGCTCCGCCCTGGTGTCTCCGGCCCGCAGCGTCCAGGGCTGTCCAGTGGGGCTCCTGGGGGGCCGCCGTCCCCCGTGACGGGCAGCGGGGCCGAGTGTTGGTCTCTCGGCAGCAGGACGCCCTGGACCCACGCAGATGCCGCAGGAGCCCCAGCCAGGGGGCCTCCCCAGCCCCCCAGCCTGCACTGGTCAGGATGGCCAGGCCTGGGACAGACGCGGGCGTGGGGGGCCGGCCATCATTTCGGGACCTGGTGTCCTGGTGACTCGCCCCTTGGGGTACGGGGTCCCCGAGCCGGCGCCACGGCGGGCTGACCCCGGGGTCTCCCTCCCCCTGTGCCCCTCGCGTCCGACACGTGCAGTAGGGGACTGGTGCCTGACCGCTCCCCAGAGTCGGAGGGTCCCCAGCCAGAGCCACACCCCGCGGGGGCGCCCCGCCCGCCCAGCAGTGCTGGCCCCCCAGCTGCACGGCCCCCTGCCCGCCTCGAGCTCCCCGGTCAGCTCCCACCCGCACGAACTCCGCAGCCCTGTCGGGGCACAGGGCAAGATGACCACCCCTCCGGGCTCTCTGGCCGGCGAGGAAGCGGAGTGTTCTGGGGCTGACGGGGTGCTTCCTCCGGCGGGGGGTCCGCAGGCGAGCGGAGGACAGACCCTCCATGAGCCGGCCCTTTGCCGGGCCACACCCCAAACCACATTCCTCTGGGCTATAAAAGGGGGAGCGGAGATGCTTCTCCGATTAGGAAAGGGCAGACATTTCAGACGCGAAGATCAGGCTCAGCCACCGCTCCCGCCCCAGGGCGCCCGCGAGCTCCCGCAGCAGCTGCCGACTGACCGACTGACCGTCTGCGGCCTCGCCATGCTGTGGGCGCTGCTCCTGGCGCTCCCCGGCCTGGGGGACCCGGCGCCCGCGACCTCAGGTGAGTGCCCGCCCCCGCGGGCCCCTGCCCTGGGGCGCTGGCGCCTGCACCCCTGACGGCCCCTCGCCCCCAGAGCCTGACCAGCACTCCGGGCTGGCGGCCATCGTCGGGGGCTGCCCCGTCCCGCCCAGGAGGCACCCGTGGCAGGTCAGCCTGCGGTTCTACAACAAGGGCGCCGACCTCTGGGAGCACGTGTGCGGCGGCTCCCTCGTCCACCCCCAGTGGGTGCTGACCGCCGCCCACTGCGTCCAGCCGTGAGTACTGGCCCTTCCCCAGGGGCGCGGGGCGGGGGTCCCGGCGGACCCCGGCCTGAGCCCCCGCTCCCCAGGGACGACCTGGAGGCCTGCGCCTACCGCGTGCAGGTCGGGCAGCTCCGGCTGTACCACCACGACGAGCTGCGCACCGTGGCGCGGGTCGTCCGCCACCCCAAGTTCAACAGGAGCCTGTCGGCGGAGGGCGGCGGGGACGTGGCCCTGCTGCAGCTGGAGGCCCCCGTGGCGCTGTCCGAGCTGGTCCAGCCCGTGGCCCTCCCGCCCGCGGGGCTGCGGGTGCGGCCCGGCGCCCGGTGCTGGGTGACGGGCTGGGGAGCCCTGGAGTTCAACAGTAGGTGCCGGGCCCCGGGGGCGGTGCGGTTCAGAGGAGCCTGTGGACGGTTGGGCCACCCCCGAGCCCAGCGAGGTGGGGCTGGGGCGGAGAGTTCCTGGAGCAGCTGTCCGGCCCTGGGCACTGCTCCGGCGGCCCTGGGAGGTGGTCAGGACCCAGGCAGGCCCTGCCCACGCCGGCTGTCTGGCAGCCTGGGGGCCGCGGGGTCGCGCCCCCACAGCCCGGGCGGGCCTGCCTGGGAGACGCCGGAGTGGGCAGCCCCGGCCGCTCACGTGCCCGACCCCCCGTAGCGCCCCTGCCCTGGCCCTACGACCTGCAGGAGGCCGAGGTCCCAGTGGTGGGGAGCCAGGAGTGCGAGCGGCGGTACCGGGGTGCCTCGCCCGAGCCGGACCGCAGGGCCATCCACGACGACATGCTGTGCGCGGGCAGCCAGGGCCAGGACGCCTGCCAGGTGAGTGCCCGCCGCCCGCCCCGCCCCGCCCCGCCTCCCCGGGGTGCCGCTGAGCCCCGCCTCTCCCGCAGGGCGACTCTGGGGGCCCCCTGGTGTGCCGCCAGAGCTGCAGCTGGGTGCAGGTGGGCGTCGTGAGCTGGGGCCGGCTGTGCGGCTTCCGGGACCTCCCCGGGGTGTACTCCCGTGTGACCAGCTACCTGTCCTGGATCCGCCGCTTCGTCCCCCTGCCCGCCGCCCGCTAGCCGGGCCGCCCGGGTGCACCCCTTTTCCGGAGCTCGCTGCTGCTCCCCGCGCCTGCCCCGCCAAGACCCGGCCGGCCTCTCCCACACGGCGTCTCGGCTGGGAGTGGGGACAGCCCAGGACCGGGTCAGACTCGCATTAAACAGCGTGGACACCACCCTGGCTTGTGTGCTGGACTGCGGGGCCGGGGGCAGGCGCTGTCTGCGGGGGTCCGGCCAGAGGGGGCCCGGCCCTGGCCTGGGCAGGCTCTCCGTACCCCCTGCCCCCAAGGATGTCTGCTGGCC